>VXBR01004469.1:416717-489784 GCA_013400215.1 Cisticola juncidis
GGCCCACCCCGGCATGGCCTGGGCTGGCGGCCGGGGGTGCCGGGGGACCCTGGGCACAGCCCAGCGCCGCCCTCGGAGCTCGTACCGGGCCCTCCTGACACTGGGCGCGCCCCTCGGCGGCCTCCCGCCGGGCTCGGTGTCCTCGGGTCCCTCCCGTGCGATGTCCCGGGGTGCTTTCGGAGCTCCTGAGTTGGCTGCAGGAAGGAGGAGGTGATGCCGAGATCCTAGAGCGGGTGAAGTTCAGGTTGTGCCTTTCTTGCCATGTTCTGGCCTTCGTCTTAAAGTGGCTCTGACAGATCTGAGTTTCTTGGTCAAAGGTAGTGATTTTGTCCGTCAGATGCGCCTAACCTGTTGTCATGAGCATAACGCTCCTCTCGTTTTATATCAGTTCGATATTGCATACAATTATTTTTTCTGCTGCCCCATGTAACGTTGTTAGTGTGCTCCCTGGGGAGAGACAGACTCTAAACCCGGCCGAGATTTTCAAGGCAGAAGTGGTATTTACTTGGCCTCGACTAGCTGAACTTGACATGAGCTTGTCACGCAGATGTCGCTGATTTATGTAGATAGCAGCAACAGTGCTTTGAAATATATTTGCCTATTGAGAGATATGAGGGTAAGAAAGAACTTTCTGAACTTGTGAAAACACAGTGTCAGCAATGCACCTAGCCATAAGCTTTCTTATACTCAAGTAACTGGCCTTTCTTACTCCATGTTTCAGAGGGAGATTATTAATAGATTATAAAAATGCATATATGTGAAATTTCTCTATTATGTTCTCCATTGTTTTGAAAAGTGTGAAGTAACACAATGCTTTTTGACATCTTTAGAAAAAGTCCCTGGAGTCCATCAACTCCAGGCTTCAGCTGGTTATGAAAAGTGGCAAATATGTGCTTGGGTACAAACAGACCCTGAAAATGATTCGCCAGGGCAAAGCCAAGTTGGTCATCCTTGCCAACAACTGTCCTGCTTTGAGGTAAGATGTGTGTGGAAACAGTTCTGAGATGGGTTCTCTGTACAAAAGCAGTGTATGCTTTGTGCTAATTGCTCCAGAGAATTTATACAGAGAGCTTTGCTGCCATGTTCTAGAGTGCTCTGAAATAAAAACAACAGGTAGTTCGCTGTGCAATGATTTCAAATCTAGAAGTGTTGAAAGGCTTCCTAGTGTTTTTCTAGCTTTCTAATTCAAGGAGTTTGCACTAGAGAAAGTACTGGAAGCTTTTCACACTTGATAGCATTCACTGAAAGTGTAATGGGGCTAAATTCCTATGTTTTTCTGAAGTAGTGTATTGGAAAATAATTTTACAGCTTGGAAAACTGATAGCTGATTTAAAATATTGGAAGCACACAAAATTTGTCAAAGTTAGTTATAAATTTAGGGTCCTGTGAAACTGCTTTTTTGAGAATGTAATCTGTACTAATATCATGACATTTTCCTCCCTGAATATCTGGGCCCTTTTTTTGTCAAGGGATATTGACAGGCTCAAGAAAATGTAAATGCAAAACCCAGAAGTTAGATACTTTAGAAATAGCAGGACTGTTGCAGTGGGCAGCAATCCCCAGTATTAAAGGGGATCCCAGAATGCTTGGGAAACAGTACTGACTGCTGGACTCTCCTAGTGAAAGTCACAAGAGAGGGCAGTATAGATGGACTTGTTGTTTTAAGTTAAAATGCATGGTTCCTTTCTCAGCTGCAACAACCGCGTCTCTCCATTCAGCATCTGGCCACCACTGGCCACCAACATTAACTCTCTCAGTTTATGCACTTTGGCACAGCTCCTGTGGCCTTTCAGAGGTCTGCAAGTGCTGAATCCTTCTGCCATGTAGTGTAGGAGCAGCCTGAAGGGTTTATTGTTACAAACCTTCAGCAGACATCTAAGTAAAGGTTCCTGAGCCACAACCCTGGAGGGATTTTTCCTCACAAGAAACAGCTGTATTTCTCTGGGTGGGAAGCAAAAGTGTCTTAAGGTTTAAGTGTGGTAGGAGTTTAAGCTGCTCTCTGAATTGCAGTTGGTCACAATTGTTTGTGGATCCTGTTAACAACCAGTTTTTGGATTTCAGAAAATCAGAGATTGAGTACTACGCTATGCTTGCCAAGACTGGTGTCCATCATTACAGTGGGAACAACATCGAGTTGGGCACAGCATGTGGAAAATACTACAGAGTGTGCACACTGGCCATCATTGACCCAGGTAATTCCCTCCTGCAGTGCAGGGACCAAATGGGGAGGTGTCTGTGGATCCTCCTTTCTCCTGTGAGTAGCAGCACTGAGCAAGGAATGAGCAAGAGTGATGACACACTTCACTGCCTTTTTCAGTCAGGTTTAACATTTAAAATTTCCTCTGACCAGGATCCTGTTCTTTTGTGAGTCCTAGGTTCTTAAAACCTGGAAGGGCTTCTGTTTCTCTTGCACTTGGCTCTTTTACTGCTGAGCCCTGTGTGCATTTTGTTTATTTGTCAGTCTGTAGGAAGGTTTCAGTGTCTGGGAAGCAACTGTTTCTGGACCCATCAGCTAGGACATCGGTTTGCACAACATACTGTTTACAGCAGCCCTGTTTGACTGTTCCTTATGTGAGACAAAGGACTGTGACTGTCCTGCTTCCCAGAATAATATATAGAAAAATAACCAGTAGGTAGGTAGAGATTCATCAAGGGAATGAAAATTATGTTAAACTCTATTTCAAAACTGTAAGTTTATATATAATTGCTATGGTTTGGTAACAGTCTTTGTCGCAGAGAGTTGCTCAAATTCCTTATGTAGAATGCTAAGTAGGTGACTTCCGTCCTCTTTCCAGAATGTTCTAAGAGAAGAATCAATCTCTTGTTCTGTTTATTGACCAGAATATATACACATAGGTTTAAGGATTTCTGTGATAACTTTAACCAACTGTTTCCCAGCTCACAATGGTTTGAATTTCATAGTTCTTCAGAAAACTACTTCGCTTGCTTGTATTCAAATAGTAGCTGTAAACTTAATTTTCAAAATGTCACTTCCAGGTTTTGGGTGGGGTGGGAGCTGCAAGTAAAATCCTAATGCTGTGTAGCTGACAATGCGAATATTCTCGCTGTCCTGATATTTCTGTGATCAGGGGAGGCTAGACATTCGCTATAGTGAAACCATGCATTGTGTCCTCCAGGACTAGATGGTTGTTTTAGTCCTGGCTTTGTAAATGCTGGTGACAGGTGCATAATTACTGCAAGATACTGTATTTGGATTAGAAAAACACATTTACAAGTATTTTTATCAGTTTTAGCAAAATGACTTGCTTTTTCCCTAAGCAGACTGTCTTTCGCTTTTGGGTTGTTTTCTTTTTCTAGAATCACTGTGGTGATTTTATGGATGGGGTGTTCTTTTTCTTATTTTTGTTCTTAAAAACATCTTTCTGTGTGTCCTCTTGTAACTGTACATTTTTGTTTTACAGGTGACTCTGACATCATTAGAAGCATGCCAGAACAAACCAGTGAGAAGTAAATGCTGTAAAGGTGTTATTTCTACAATAAAATTGGCTACAGATCTCTTTGAAGAAAATTTTGTATTATACCTTTTTTGGTTTTAGGGAACAAACTGTATAAATGAAGATTCATTACCACTGCTGTGCTTCGTGTTCTGTTAGAAATAACCTTCACGTGGCAAAATCTGCCTTTCTTTCTGTAGGCATTGTGGATCTTGAGAGGTGAGTGCAGGAAGGCTTGATCATAGCAAGTGTGGTGCCAAATCCCAAGGGTCTGGGTTTTCCTTAGTGTTTGCTTTTGGAGTGCTAATGCAAACACAAGGCATAACATGAGGGACAGTAGCAAATTTGGGATGTTGGTGGGGAACCCTAAAGGTTTACTTACGTTAAAATAATTCCGTTTTACCAAGTGTATCAAGTAGTAATGTGCATTAGTCCTTTTGTCTTTTCCTTCCAAGAGTACATGTCTGTAAAAGGGCAAACAGGACATAGCTTCTAGATGTGTAACATACACTTTCAGTAAGATACCAGTTAACTTCACAAGCTGTTTTTAAGTCAGTAGCCTTCTTTTTAGTTCTCTGTAGATACTGGAGACAGATGAGCTGGTGTTCTCAAGTCACAGTTGCTGAGAACATCTTTGTGCCTGTTTTGTGTGAGACCATGACTGCAAGATACTCCTTCTTCTAGGGATTGTTATTTGAGGTGCCAATGATTCTCTGACATGTGAAAATCAAAATGTACATGTAACCTTGCAGAATTTGAAAGTATGCCATAACACAGTGTACCTTTCAAAGCTTGCTGTTGTGTATCTATGCTCTCTCATCAGTTTGTCTGACATCACTTAATCACTTAAATTCTGCTGCAACTACTGCTGTTATAAAACGGATGAAGCTTTGTGTTTCCATTTGGAGACAGTCAAGAGGCAAACTCATAGGTGTGTGAGAGCAACGTGCTGGTATATTTACCTATTAAATCACAAATCTGGATGAGCTGCTGTCAAGGGAAGGGAGTGAGACTTTAAGACACTTCTGGTGGCCAGAATAGAAGCAATGCTGGTTTTGTTTGTGTTTTAATGTTTACCAGGTGTGCAGCTAGCTGAATTGACTTAAGTAATACTTTCAGAATCAATATACTGCTTGCATTCAGCAAAGTGAATACCGACCACAGGACAGCAGGGAGAAGTTGGATAGTCTGGATATGATAAGAAAAAGTTCTTGAGATGTCCAGTTGTGATGCCCTGGTAATTCAGCAGACTTCCCACTTCAAGCATTTAATTCTATCACAGTTTAAACACAAATGTGTAAATTTATAGTTTTACTTCATACTGATTCCAGTAGTTACTCTTTGAAGAATCCAAGTCAGGCCTAATGGCTGTGAATGCTGTCCCAGGTGTTCTTGTATGTCTGTATACATAGAACTATATAAACAAACAGACTGTGCTTAAAATACCAAGAGTGCAGGAGGGAAATACAGAAAAGCCAAATAAACTCATACTCTAAAAATACTTCCAAACATGGAGGTTTCATTTCAAAAAATAACAGCATTTTATTATTTTGCATAGCTTATTTCAGTTGTTCTGCTTAATTAGAACATTTGCTAGTCACTAAATTGTTCATATAAAATTTTCAACATTTCCTATCTGCAATCAATGCAAGACAACACATGGCATATAAATGCAAGGATCCAAAATATTCTTTTCAACGTCAGACACAAAGATGTTATTTTACTTAGAAACAGATTAAGAAAATAGCTCTGACAAGTTTTTATGTATAAATATACAGTGTAGCATACACTTAAAATTCTGATCAGTATTTTAGCCTGTTTTCCAAGTCTTCCATTCTCTTCGTCATTTCTTCCAGTAGATAAAGTTAAGGAAAGAGAGCAACTGATAGGATGCATTAACAGAAAGTCAGCTATGATTGCACAGTGATTACTATGGTTCATAAACATTCTCTTGTTTCTCCTCTTTGACTCCCAGTAGTATGTCATTCAATATCCCCCTGTATTTTCCTGCTCTGATTTGATCAGCTGAGTTAAGAAAGCTGTGGAAACCCCATTCCTTAACAGACATACCTTGACAGGGAGTTCAGACTGCACCTTATTAAAAAGAGTGGTTCTACAAATTGATTGCTCTTCTCTGTTTTAAGGGGAGGGTAAATATTTATCTGCTTCATGCTGTTAAGAAAAATGTTTCATTTAATCATGTGGAAAACTGCACGTAACTAACAGTAGATTATAAAACAATGGGGCTGTGAGACTTCAGTAACAGTGTCTGCTCCTCATGATCTGTTCCTGTCCACAATTGTGACAGTGGTTCCCAGACAAATGGAATAGAGCACAACAAAATCCACAGGATCTAGGGCTGGTACTATTTACAGTAAGAAGCTGTAGCAATCTGAAGTGGTGTACAGCATCCCTTTCCTGAAAAGCACTTCCAGTTGGCAGGAATGCTGCCTCCTGCATGAAGATGTTGGACCAGTACTGTTCATCGCAGCACCCCTGAATGGCATGGAAAGGCTGCAGCCAGGGGAAGTTGAGAGGAAGAGGAGGGCCTAGCATCAAGTGACAGCTAAAGGCACTGAGATCTACCTCAGAAGGATGAACTTGTTGCACTCCACTCCTTGCTTGTTTGACCAGGGTCTTGATTTCAGCATTTTAAGGTCTTAAACAAGGGAAGATGGAGAACTGGGCATATAAATTTGGATATTTGACACATTGCTGTTAGGAATTTCTTGGGGCAGACAGGCAAATTCAATTTGGCTCTTGAGTTTGGCCAGAACAGCCGTGTGTACTGTGTCCTCTATTGCCAGTTAGAGAATCTCCTCTTGCTAGTAAGCCTGGCCAGTGGGTTTGGTAATTTCTCATCTGTCTGCTGCAGCAAGGTTATTACTCTCTGCATACCAGCACCATGTGAACTGCATTTTCTTCAACAGCTCTATTTCTCTAGTGTTCACAGAGGCAAAGTTAACGCAGTGAAACTGCACTCAGGTACTGATAAAAGTTAATGTAGCTGGACACAAAACAGTTTGGGCTGGTCCTTCTAAATTTGTATTATGTAATGAGCTACTTTTGTAGCCCGTTCTCCCTCCACCACCCCCAGATCTCTGAGGACTAGCCAGCAGTCTGCAGTTTTCAAGAACTAGTCTATCACTTCCTACCTGAGCTGCTCTTAAGATAAAGCAGAGAAATGAGGTTTCTAATAAAGAGGAAACTGGGTGGTTCATACTCTTCATAGCAGTGGCTGCACAGCACTCTGAGGAAGTGCTTAGCACTGTTCCTATCAAAATTTCTAGTCTCTCGCTTAGTGTTGACAGGTTTTTCATCACCTTGAGCCATTGCAGTAAAAATCACAGGGTTGCCTGCTCAAATGGTAAAGCAGAAAGCACATGTTGTGAAGCTTCCAAGCTTAGCAACTACGTTCTTTGAGTAAGCTCAGAGGTCCTCATAGCTCAGCTGAGCTGCAGGAGATTAAAGAGCTTCTGAAGGGGCAAGAATTGGTCTCCTTTCTTGTCAGCACACAGGTTGGAATGCTGCATAAAACATAAAACACTTAAGGATGTGGGAAAGACCTAGAAGTTTCTGAAGTTGTTTGGAAAAGTCCCATCAGAGTTGTATTTATGTTGATGAGCATTTGAAATACCTAGCAATAACCTTACACGATGGCTTTCTCCTCCTTTGTGAAATCTGCTTTGCATGGAGTAATTTAACTAAGTGATTAGAACGTAATGAATCCCTTAAAGTGTCTGCCAAAGGATTCACTTGGGAAGGTGAGAGAGGCTGGCTGCTGCAGAGAAGGTCTGAACTGTAGGCAATGCTCTGCATCGGGTTACCAAACACTGAGGGCTCTGCCTGCCTCCCTGTGGACAGACTTCACGGTCTGAAGCTGTTCTTGCGCAGGAAGCAAACAGTGATGAGCTGTTGGTATTGCTGCACTCTTCTGTGCAGAGAATAAGTGCTTACTGCTCTTGCACACAGTTACACAACTGAAGTAGAAGGTGTGATGACTTCTTAGTGTTTATTTGATCAGAAGCAGCTTTCATGAAGAAAACAGGGCTTTGCTGCATAAATAGTACCCGATGAGTTGTACTGCCAGTTTGCTGTTGTTTCCTGAGGTATGGATGTTACAGGCTGCTGCACTAGCAGCTCCCTTGAAATAAACAGACTAACTGTGTGGCAGAAGCTACTGATCTGTACTTCACCAAGTTTTATCTGCATTTCTTTTAATGCAAGATTAACCAAATCTGAGTCTTCTAGAGTATGGTTTTAAATTACTCACTGTGTATGGTGCCCCACCAAGCAGTTCAGCAGGGAAACATCTTCTGTACTCTGACACCTGTAGCCAGTAAATATTATTTCAGTAGCATAAGAAGTAACCCAAGAAGAGTGTGTTAGTCTTGAATTTGACCAGTTTCTTTGCTGTTCCTGAAGGCATTTACTATAAGGCGTTATTAAAATTTAAGGTCCGTATTAATATTTTGGTCCCTTCTATGAAGGAGCAGATGAAAAGCTAAAGGTGTTGCTTCTTGGAAACTATTACATAGTTTAGATTTTCATTACAATAAACTGATTTTAGCTACGGAGGCAGTTAAGACTTGATGCAAAAACATTCGTTTGTTTTAACCTGCCTTTCTTATCTTACCTGTAAGAAACAGTTACTCAGAAAGGATATATCTCTGGGTGAGTTTTCTTACTTCACTGGTTGCATAGTTCTGGAATGTCACAAGGTTTTCACATTTACACTGGTCGTTATCTTTTGAGGCTTTTGCTGAAAAACAGAAACACTTAAGCGTAGGCAAAATGCTAAATAAATTGAATAGGATGAGAAGGAATTATAAATGCAGAGCAGGTTTAATACAGCTTCCTGTTCTCAAAAACAGGTCAACATCCAAAGGAACACCCGGAGGCAGATTCTGTTGGCACTGGGAAACAGTACACAATGTGTAGTCCTCTATGTTCAAAGAACAGTCTGGGTTGTTCTAAACAAAGGTAACCCAATTACCTGTTGTTGAGTGAATGTGACTGTCTTCAAAAAGATACTTGTGGTGTACTGCAAGATGTGGACAGTCAATGACATCTGTGATGGCTATCGTGGTTGATTCAGGTCCTGCAGGAAACCCCCCAAAAGTCTAAAAATCAGACCCACCAAGTTAAGTTCTTTTATTTTCTGTCCTCACATGCACTGAGTACTCCTTAATTAGTAAGTAATCTCACTAATTGCAGTGAGGATCATTCAAGGAAAGGACTAGGGATACAAAGATGTGAAGGAACCAAGCTGTTAGACTGTATTTACTGTATACATGATTGAAGTTCTAGGTTGCAGAACTGAAAGGGATTGGTGAAGGTTTCTGTGAGAAACAGAAATGATTGAAATCTGAACATGCTTAAAGTGTCAAGCACAATGTTGAAATACAAACTTCCCCATAAAGTATTTCATTCAGATGATGTAAGAAGCATGCAGCCATGCTTTTATTACAGTAATTTTCTTTTTTCACATTGCAGAAAGTAGGGTTACTTGGAGGGGCGAGGAGGCAGGGACATGGGATGAACCATTTTGGCTGAATTGTGAGTTCTCTACAGAAGGCAGCGTGAAAAGAGAAGAGGACACTTGAGTTAAACCAGCCAACCTGAAGGCTGTGGACCAGTCTTATGAAGCTTCTCAGATGATGCATCCTGCTGGTGAGGTGATTCTTTCAAGGCTGGTAGATAGAAATTGCCAAAGGAGACAATATCACAAAAGGAGCAATAAAAATGTTCACATTCCCTAGAACTTGAGATGTTTCTTGCCAGTAACTTGGTGTTTTTCTCTCTTAACACATGGAGAATGCCTCATACCTGTGCAATTTAGAAGAGGTCCAGTGTTGATTGAAACTCCAGAACTTGCCCTTCAACTCAGTATCAGAGGAACTCCTCCAAAACCAGAAGGGAATATTTAATAATAGTGAAGCAATCTGAAATTACAGCAATCTACTTTGTGTCCTACAGTGAAAATTCTTTAATGTTTCATCATCCTTTAGGGTGAACTGAATAAGAATATTGCTTGGAGAAAGAAAAAGTTTCTTCCTGTCCTTCAGTTTTCTTCTCTATAATGGGAAACATTGATCAGTGAGTTGGGAGTTTTTAAGTGAGAAGGGTGCAGCAGAGTCTGTTTGATACACTGCAATTATAAACAAAAATAGACGTTTCTAATTCATGAAGCAGAGCCTTTAAAATGTAAGGATTTATTTAAGAGTCCACACCCCGATCTTTTCAGCCAAGACTGAGAGGAGCAGAACCCTGTTTGAGGTAGAAGCTGAGCCCTTGTGTGCAGTGCGCCGTTCCTGCCGCCAGAGGGCGGTGTGGAAGAGCTGCGGTTCCTGAGGATGGCTCCTGCGCTGGGACGTGGACACTGCACCTTCGACTGGGCCAGAGGAGCTGAGGAGCAGGTACCGAACAACTGCACGGACACCTGGGACACACTCCCTCCTCTGGAACCCAGAGCTCCTTCCCGAAAGTGAACCCATGGGGGTAAAAGTTGGCAGTGCAAACTTGCCTGATACACCATGAAGATGCGGTAGGGAGATGGAAGACACTTCTGTGACATCCAGGTTTGCTATAACTATTGGGATCCCTGCTGGTATAGTCAGTTTTGACAGATGCACGACAATATACAGCTGTGCTAAGTTGCATTGGGAAGGAGATGAGGCCCTCTTGAGTGGAGGTTGGAATTATAGAGCATGAATATCAGAGAAGAAAAGATGAGTGGTTGAATAAGGAGACCAGAGATCAGGCCGTAGAACTACAATATTTAGATCTAGATATCTCAGTCTGTCTGGGAACCAGCTGCTGGAAGGAACTCAGAATTTGGAGAAGAGTTCAGGGCAGAGAGATGTGGGATGAGATCACAAGGGAATAAAACGAGAAGCAGAGTCTTAGCGGAAGAACGATCAAGTGGGAAGAGGATGGTGAAGATTTATGTTGTAGGAGAGATGGAGCAGAAAGATAATCTTGAGTGTTTGACCCTGGATAATGACTTGCTCTAGAAGTTGTTCAGGAGCTGCAAGCTAATGAGGGAGCTGTTTAGGAAGATCAGAGGAACTGAGCTGAAATGTTTGAGCTTTGGACACAGGGCTGGTATGGACACATACTTAGGGACAGAAAAAAGACAGATGAACTGGTAGAGGTATGGCAGGAGGTCTCTAGTTTGGAATAGGAATTGGACATTTCAGAAACTTCTCTTCAGGCTTCAGAAACTAGTTAAGGTTCTAAGATTTCTGATCTCATTCCCTCTGAAGCTGAATAAACACACAAGTAGTGACAGAGGCTGATCACCCCAAATCCCTTGGTGAAGTCTGTGCAATGAATAAATTTATTGGGGAACAATGCTGAAGTTGGATGTGCATTTTTAGTGTTCTGTTTTGTAACAAGACACAATTCGTTAGGAGGAGCCTGTGGAAAAGTATCATCAAAAGCAATGTCTGAGTATTTGCTGAACTGATAATGATGCACAATTTAGAAGGAGAACAGAATGTTAACCAGCTGGCTGCTGCGTACTGTCATCTGATCAGGGCTGGGGTCTTGTGACAAAAATAGTGTATGAACATGTAATTAAGAGCTCCATAATGCACATGCTCAGAACAGGGCTGAAGCTGCAATATTGAGTGTGTATTATGTGTGACATTGCTGGAGCCTCGTTAGTGCTTCCAGTCAGATGAGAAATTAACATTAACCAAGGCAATGAATGGGAACCTTCCGACTGAATTCCTCTTAATAAGAGGCAAGAGGAAAAAAACCCTCCTTTTTTTTGCCTTTACTACTAGTCGTCAAGAATAATTAATAGTAATCAGCAGCTATTTTACAAGGCAGATGCTTTCTTGCAGAATAAAAAAAAAAAGCCTAACCTCCAAAAAAACATTTGGATGGCTTCTACTCGAGTTAGAAACATGCAGTGCATCCACAGCTGGGACCAGGGATGAGAGGCTCTGTCAGTGAAGTCCATGAGGACAGGATCTCCTACTGTCCTCACAAACTGGAGCCTCAGAAGACCTCAGGTAACCAAAGCTGGAGTAAAGATAGAAGTCATTGATATTGGAAAGGAGGAGAAAAATTGCACTGTATACAACAGAAGGAATAAAAAGAAGAACTTTCAGATTGTGTAATAGGTTTGGAGGCAGAATTTCTGATGGAGTGAGTTGATGAGTAATAGGTAGTCCTGGAGTGTCCAGACAAACAAGGCTGGGTCAGTCCTCAGTTCACAGGTGTGAGGCATTCATGGCCTGTTGAGAGAGGGGAAGGACAGAAACTGAAGCACCAGTGCTGCCCAGGTACCAGAGGTGTAGACAAGAAACTGCCACAAAGGGGCAGGATTGACTTATTTTTTCATATTGTAAATAATGTAGTTAAAAGGGGGAAAAATGGTGGTTGCTAACCACTGTTGTGGGTACCTGAAGGATGCATTTTCATCACCAAGCTCTGGGGTTTGCTGCTCAGTGAGAGTCATTATACTGGAGTTTGCTAATGAGTGAGAATTACTGTTCTGGCTGCCAGATGGTTTTGGCTTTGGCATCCCCAAAAGCATTTAAGATGTCACACTATCATTGGAATATTATCTGCCTAATAAGATTAATTGAACTGACTTGGTTTTATATTTTTATAGTATTTAGTATTTCAGAAAGATGTAACTAGGACTTTTTAATACTGAAGAACAAAAAGTATGCAAAACTGCATCTGGGAATATTTACATACAATGTGTTTGTTCCAGAGTGAAGAAGGTGCTTTCTGAAACAAACCTTCCATATTTGTGGAGCAAAACTCAAAACTCAGAGCTTACACAAAACTGAAATCCACTCTTCGTAGCTGTGAATGTATGCTCAATGAACTATTTTTAGTCTTCTATAAATACACACAACAGTTCTTGATGATTTATTTTGCTGTGGTTTAGGATTTTGATCTTAGGATTTGCTGGTCTTCGGATTTTTTTTATTCTCATAAAGTATTAAAAATCCCTGCTTATTTTCCGACATTCCTAATGAAATAGACCATGTTTATTTGGTGGAGTGGGGTTCATTGCATGGCTGACTTAACTGTAGAAATAGAAAAGAGAAGTGATTGATTCTTCTAGGCATAGAATTGTACATCTTATGCAACCTTCATGAAAATAAAGGGAAGATAATGACTACTACATTTACCCAGTGATGGATTAACAATATATATTCTTCATGTATTAAGTGCAGAAAAATCCAAAAAGCAAAACACCTGTAAACATTCACGTCTCTTCTATCTCAAGGAAAATGGAATTTTGTTACCTTCACAGATCTGGGCTCTTAGCTCTTCACTTATGTCCTCTAGAGCTGTGAAATCCTCAGCATAGAAGAGATGTTTATATGATGGCTCAGAAGCAATTTCCAGCAGTTCTTCCTCAATTGCTTTTCCTATTCCAATGGCATAGATGATTATACCTGGATTCAAAAGAAATTTCATATACTTATTATTTCAGCAGTTCTAATTCTAAGCACTTGTTTGTCCATGACAGGAAAATATGAGAGAAAGGGAGAGCCCAAGAAATGAATATTCTGTGTAACATCAAAATCAGTGAAGAGGCTTCATATGCTTTAATTACTGGGAGATTTGCAGAAACTCTCTTGTTTGCTGTAATTTGACAGTTTGTGTGATAAAGAAATTACACTTGCCTGGCCACTACTGACAGTAAATGGTCCCAGAAAGGGAATTACAAACAATCCAAGAGAGTCACACAGTTGAGCCTCACAATTGCGCTGCAAGTCCCTGGTTTGTGTGTGTGTAGGGTTTGTGCAATGCAGCTGATTACTGGGTTTATGGGAAGACCTGTTATACGCTAGGAAATGGGGCAGAATCCTGAAAGATGACAGTAATTTTTCAGAAGAATACTTAACTGTTTCATTGAAATCCTCAGAGCATGTTGAGACTCGATTCTTGCTCTCCAAGGGGCACTACAGGCTGGAAGACCCACTTAGGAGGGTAAGGAATGGGAAAACAAGAAATTTATGGGGCTAAGAAAGAAAAAGCCTCACAGCAGGGATGCTCAGGACAAGTATTTCCACAGCAGAGGTCCTAGGGAGAAGGTAAGTGAGGATGTGCAGTGTTCTTAGCTCTGGAAGCAGGGAAGGAGGAGGTGGTTCAGAGCCCTCGCACCGGATAGATTTTAAACAATAACTCCAAACAACAAACATCTTCAATAATCTCTTTTTCAGCAGCTACGTTTTTATGCTCATGAGCCTATGATCTGATACAACATTTCTCTTTATATCAGTTCAGGCTTAGAAAGTGTCCACAAGGAGTACTGATTTTGTGATTCATAGTACAGCTATGAGCTTCACAGCTCTGATACAATTACGGAGAAGAAGCTGCCTTCTCTGCTTGGTTTCAGATAACATTTGGGATGAGGAGGTTTGGTACCTTTATTTAACATGAGGTGATAACTGCTACACACTCACTGAATTGCAGCTTTTAAGCTTTTTACTGAAGAAGCATTGGTCTGATAATACCATAAAATATGCATTTTATGGTATTAAAGTTTTTAACTTCTAACATAAGTATCTCCTTACTTTTCTTCGTGAATCTGCCTACCATTGCACTTTGGCTAGGAAAGGAAAGTGTTCACCAGAAGCTGATTCAATTTAATGAATACATCAGTAATGCTGAAGTTATTGCTATTTAAAGACTTGGGGATATCAGTGATAAAATATTCAAGGTCCATTTCATATTGAGCATTATTCTGTTGGTTATGCTGCAACTGCAGTTGCACAGGTTTAGCTTGTAGCATTTCAAAGTCAGTGTAAGCAGTGCAGAGCTGAGGTTTCATTCAGCAAGTAAGAAAGCTGGTTTGTACTTCTTTCCTTCTCCTGTAAATTCTCAGTGTAGTTTCATCTGACTAGTATGCCTGTAAATGTTTGCAGTTTTAAAAATTACTTTAAAATCACTTTGTCTTTCATTCTAAGATTCTAACATTTCATTCTAACAGCACTCTTGTTAGCATCTGCCCCTCATATCTTTGGATGTTTTTCCCTTTTCTCTTTACAGAGGGGTAGTGATCCTGATCAGTGCTCTACTAATCATGTATCAAATTCTGATTAATATGTCAATAAAATATAAAAAAAGTCAATAAAATCTTTTAAAGTTTGGCTATTTTCTCTGTGTTGTGGCCCATCAGCCATGGTTCTTAAATCAGTTTCTCATAAAATAATAAAAAAAAAGTTTTGCAAAGAAAAAGGGATTGTTTACTTTCTTGACAGGTTTTGAATATTTTCAGTTTACTCGGATAAACAGGTGATAAGCTTCTGATTTGTGATACAGGTGTCCTAATGGATGGATGTCTGCCCAAACATACTAGAAATTAAAAATCAGAGTTTTCAGTCAATTTCTGCGTATAGGCATGTAGAAACAGTAAGACAGCACTACAGCTATATTCTTTCAAAGAGTCATCTTCCTTCCAGAACACCATTAGCACTATAAAACTGGTTAAAAATAAAGAATACACCCTGTAAATAAAAATATAGCCAGTTATTACCATAGTATTTCTCACAAGAATAGATGGCTGTATTTTGAAGAGACAGGTGTTTCTTTTATTGTTTTCCTAGAATTTGTGGTGAAGTTCCCAGTGTTCCCAGGTCTCTGTATTAAATGTCTACCCTTAGTGGATATGTTCAGGGCACTCAGGGCAGGTGGGTGGCACCACTACCTGTGGAGAGACACTCCCCATGGGTCCTGCTCTGGGGATAATGCACATGCCTGGCAGCAAAGAACACAAGGATCTGATGTTGTGAACACAAGGATCTGATGTGCAGGACAGTGGTCAATGTACTGGCCAGGCTGCTTTGGCCAACACTCTCTTGATCAGCTCATCCCAACTGTTACTATATCTTATTTCTAACAATATTTGCTTTGTAGAATGGGACTCCGAAAACGTCTCCACTTACCACGTTGCTTTGCTCTGGTAGCCCACTCAGAGACCTCATCCTGGGCTCGTCCATCCGTAAACACTATGGAAATTCGAGGGACATTTGCTGAAAATGGTCTTGCTCCCTCTGTCTCTGTGAAGCTTCTCTCAGACATTTGCCTCAGGGCAAGTCCTGTCATGGAACCTCGACCCATGTATTTCATTTGTGACACAGCTTTCTTCATGTCTTTGGCTGAGCTGAACTGCCTTAATGTAAACTCTGTACGAACCTCAGTGGAATACTGAAGCAAACCAACTCGAGCAGCTTTGGGTGAAATCTCAAGTGTATCCAAGATTCCTGAGACAAATTGTTTTACAATTTCAAAATTTTCCTCTCCAAGACTTTTTGATCCATCAATCACAAACACCAGATCAAGTGGGCCTTCAGTGCATCCTGTGAAATGAGCAGCAGAGCGTACAGATCAAGAAAAAACTCCATGAGGCTGGGAAAGGGATCCAAATACCCTGGCCAAAACTCAGGGATCCTCCACAGTACCCTGTTCCTTGCTCATCCTACTGTGGCCATGTGTCTGAATATGTTGTGTACAGTCTGTCTCAAAAGCAAAGAGTGGGCCTATGACTGAGAATTTAACAAAATTATAACCACAGTGAATATTTACTGAGAAACATTCTGCTTTGCAGAATACTACAACTCTTCAAAATGCAGCAACAACCAGCAAATGGTAAGAATTACTCTCAAGTGGAGAGAACTGAGGAACATAGCTAGCATATAGACAGAGTTGTCATAATTTTCTTCCAGAGATAAGCCCATATGCTAACTTTGCATCTGTCAAATTTGTCAGCCCTGAGAGACCGGGAAGAGAATCATTGAAGCTGCTTTGTGTTGCAGAAGTTATAAAATAGTTTAAAAACTATTTAACTACTGAGAGAATCAAAATTGGCTAGATAAGGGTTTTTTTTGCTTGTGCCTACCAATTTTCTAATTACAAAACTTATGTATTGCTGCAATTAATCTTTTCTGGTTTATGCATTAGAGCTGGGAGTTTGTCAGAAGACATGCAAATTTGTAAAATTCATATTTCCCATACTTTTTGGCAAATGCACATGCAAAAATCAAACTAGTTTGTAGGCACTGGGCATCAATAATGAGGTTAGGGAATTTAGAGATTGGAGAATGTCTTCCAAGCTGCAGACTGCTTCTGCCGCATGAGTTGTTTTGTTTTGTTTTGTTTTATTCTGGAAAGGAATTGCCTTCAGCTGGCAGAGATTAGTGTGCTTTGTGCAAAGGCCAGCTGTAGAGGTGCTCAGCTTCTTATTGGACCAATGGCACTTCCAGGGAAAATATGCCATACTAAGGAATGGAAGATTTGCTTCTTAGTCTGGACCAAATAAACTTTGACCTCCTCTCATCTCTGATCTTTGTACAGGGAGAATGCTGTAAAAACTACACGAAAGAGAACTGTGCAGCAGAAACTACTCTGCAGAAATTACTGGAGATGCTTGTTACCAAGTCAATGTACAAATAAGGGATTTTTGTCTTTAAAGCCTGGACTTTTCTTCTTAGAAAATATCTATTTAAAGACTGCTCAAGAATTCCTTTCTGCAGTCACCTGAGAAAAAGACACCTCCCATGTACTAAGGTGATGAAAATGCAATGAATATATGTAGCAGAACCACTTCAATATTACTGCATAAGTCAAGAAAGGGCAGCAGTTTATGGTGCAGTTTATATTAGGGCTGAGAACAGCCAGGACTTGTTATCTTTCTTTGGATAATCACAGTCTCCTAAACTAAGACATCCATTTTTGGCAGAATAAATGTTTTTACTGAGTTCCAGTAGAATTTCTCCTCCAAGTATTTAGAGATGATGACATACATGCATGTCATGTTGGAAGATAAGCAAACAGAACTAATGGTATTTTAAAATATACTATATAAAGATATAAGACCTACAGTGTATGAACCTGATTAAAATGTACATTCCTTGATAATAAGATTCCCCTTTCGCTTTTTCCTGATGTTTCAAAAGAATTATTATTGTACTCGATGCTACACTAAAACAACTTTTCCAATTTGATAGATTTTTGCTTAGGACAGCATCAAGTTAATTGTTTGAGATATTTTCTGCCGCACACATATGCCCTGGGCTTTCAAATATGATATCATGTTTGAAATTAGAGGTTGTGGCAGTGTTCAAAGCCAAACTGGATTAGGCTTGGAGACACAGGGTCTGGTAGAAGGTGTCCTTGCCATCAGCAGGGAGATGGAACTAAGTGATCTTTAGAAAGGTTCCTTCCAACCCAGATCATTACGATTCTATAATTTTTTTGAAGTGAGGTCAATTAGTTTTAGAAATAAAAGAAAAAATGCTTTCTAAATAAAATATACTTACTTCTGCATGTTTTCTGATCCTCTTTTAGTACATATCCCTCCTGGCATTTGCAGATATAGGAATCTCCATTATTAACACAAGCATATTCACAACCATGGTCAGCTGATTTACAGACATCTTTACCTAGGAAAAATTGAAGTATTTATCTGTATTCTATTTAACATTTTATTAATCCAAATACTCCAAACATGATATCCAAAGAACATATGACAAAGGAGTACAACATCATTGCTCATTCATGCAGCAGTGCCAGAGAAGAGGGGCTGACAGTCATAGTGAGTTACTTACTTCGACATGTTTTCCCATCTTGTTTCAGGACAAAGCCCTCGTGGCACTGACAGCTGTATGAGTTGTTATTATTAATGCACATATGTTCACAGCCATGGTCAATGGATTTACACAGGTCTTTAGCTGAGAATTGTTAAGAGAATCCCCTTATTAGACCATTTTTCAAATACAGAACTGTCATGAACAAGCTTTGAGTGAAATTAAGTCTGTTATTTCTTTTAAGACTGAAAAACATATTCCCCATAAAAGTTGCAGCCCCTCACTCCTGCATGTTTTCCTGTCTCGCCTCAATATAAATCCCTTGTGACACTGACATGTATGAATTGCCAGTTGGAACACAGACATGTTCACAACCATGGGTGACTGCTCTGCAGACATTTTTACCTTGGAATAATGAAAATTGCATTTAGCACAGTTAGCTAAGCAAATAAATTTCACAAAATATAAAATATTTGGCTATGATTTTCCATGAAAGATCTCACTTACATGAAGCTAATTGTATAATAAAGACACAACACACTACTGTTGTGTAGTATGTTTCATTAACAGATCAGGAAGTACAAAACAAAGATTAAATAACTTACTCCTGCAAGTTTTTCCATCTTCCCTCAGTATGAAGCCTTCGTGACACTTGCAGACATAGGAATCATCAGTATTAACACAAATATGTTCACAGCCGTGGTCGACTGAGTTGCAAACATCTTCATCTGAGAAAAGTGCATGGGGTTTGTGAGGTGAGGCTCGTTAGGGAGAGATGGTATCTTGTTTTTAACCAGCCCAAATAGTTGGAAATCACATACACATGTGCACTCACACCCACAACACTTGAAAGCCTCAAATAAAAACATACTTTTACAGCTCAGTCTACTCACATCTACATGTTTTTCCATCCTCCTTCAGTATGAATTTTTCATGACACTGGCAGATGTAGGAGCCTTCAGTATTCACACAAACTTGTTCACAGCCATGGTCAACTGAGTTGCAAACGTCCTTGTCTGCAAACAGGAGAGTTGGGAGTCAGCATACATCAGCAGAGGCCTTCATTAATGTATGTCTAATTCATCCAATTAAGTCCTTGTGCTCCTTACTTCTGCAGGTTTTGCCATCTTCTCTCAACAGGAACCCATCGTGGCATTTGCAGGTATATGAATCACCAGAATTAACACAAACATGTTCACAGCCATGGTTGACTGATTTGCAAAGATCTTTATCTGAAAACAGACAACAGCTTTGGCTGGTTAGCACATTTCTACACAAGCACAAGCTGCAGATACAAAGTATCTTGATAAATATCAGACTACTTACTTCGGCAAGTTTTTCCATCTTCTCTGAGCAGGAATCCCTCCTGGCACTTACAAACAAATGAATCACCAGCACTAGCACACACATGCTCACAGCCGTGGTTGACTGATTTGCAAATATCCTTGCCTGGGAATAGTTAGATAATATTTATGTATCTTGTTAGTTAAACTTTTTTTATAAATACAAGGACTGGGGCATTAATCCCATGAACAAAAAAAGATGGAAGCTTGTAAACTGAAAGCAAATCTCTTGCTAGTTAAATGATGAACATCTTAGCTTAAACTGAGTATCTATTCTTTATCATCTGACCAGAACTTCAGAGTTTGGATGATCTCCAACTGAAAATAAACCATTTTAGGATTAATCTGACTAGATTAAGGAGGAGGAGGATTTTACATTAAGAACACTAAGAGTGAAGGGAGGGAATAATTTAGTACAGTCATTTAGCACAAATTCATGCTGGTAAAAACAAAACTAAGAAAAACACCACAGGACATGATTTAACAATAATTCTTAAAATCCTTATAATCAGTGCCAAGAGTCTGCATAAACAAAACCTGAAAGAATAGGAACTACTTATTTAAGACGATAAACAAAATCTAACTGGAGTGCTGAAAATTGATGTGAGGACTTGTATGTCTGCAATGTTAAACCAGTTGGTTAAAATCTCTTCAAAAAGGATGGATGGGGAGAAAGTGCAGAAGAGAGTGGAGTAATCTGTCAGCATTCACTTTCTCCATGCAATGCAAAAGAAAATATCCATTTCTATGGAGAATTACCTTTACACAAAAAATGGCCTCCTGAGAGCCAAGTTCAACTTGACTCCTGAGGTTTAAATTTTTAGAACTTCAACCTGAGCCAAATTTCATGGGGGTCTCCTGCTACCAAAACAAAAATTCCAAAAACTACTACATAAGACAATATTCTAACTCAAATATAATTATATTTAAGACATCTAAATATAATCTAAATCTAAACTAGATCCCATCATAGTCATAAGTAGAAATTAGTGTCTGCTTATCCACAGCTGTGCACAACTCAAACATTTGCTTATAAACAGAATAAAATACAAATCAGCAGCAGACATTTAGCAGACAGCTATTACTTCAGAAGGATGAATTTTACATAGCTGAAAGCAAGTATGAGCCAGACTGTTTTGGCATGCAGGAGGGAAATAATAATAGTAATAAAAACTATCAATGATTACACTATTTAAGGTTATTTTACTAGACACTTCCCAAAAATGCAGTCTCACAATCTTAAAAGAATGCCAGGATAGTTAAAAAATCTATAAATTGATGCTGGAAACAGCTATAAGATTAGAAAAATAACTGAAAGAAAGGAACATTCACAGAATTTACTGAATGTGAAAAATACTAGGAATATGAAAACACTGAAATAATAAGATAAAAGACAAGGGGGTGCATGGCCAACCAAATAAAGGGTACTATGAGTAAAATATTTAAATACTATTAGGAATGGAAAGCATTCAAACAATGTATTATTCATTAACAGACAGAAAGGTAGAACTGCCAATCTTAATGCAGAAATATAAAGCATTTTAGTGTATTCAGATCTGAACCTATGAAATAGATTATCCATGACCTTGTTGAAGAGTTTCACACTGTGTGAAGTCACACAGCATCTAAATGAACACATACACACATTTTTGAATCAGTAACTCCAGATAACTTGCAGCAGAGAGTTGCAAAAGAGGTTTCTGAGGAATACCTTGGATGCTTAGTGTTAATTTTCAGTAACCCCTAGAACTTTGAGGAAGCCTCAAAACCCTGAGCTGTCTCCATTCCCAGTCTATGCACACACACTGAAAAGAAGTACTATGGTTCCAGTGTTTAAAAAGATGTTCACTGTAAGCCTGTCAGCTTGACATTGATCCAAATTAAAATAATGCAACAGATAATGTGGAACTTGAGTCAGAGCAAAAACAAATAAAGACGACTAATATCAATCAACTTTGTGTTATGGAAAATAATTCCTGGAGAAACTAAATAAATGTGTAGCAGTAAATGTCTTTCTTAATTGATGATGAGGCTGGTTCTTAAAACTTATGCTGTTCATACAGTGGAGCATTCAAAAAGGCAGAACTTTTGGAATTTTTTTGATTAAGGAAAAAGACTACAGAATCAACATTATATGGATTAATAGTGGATAGAAAGGGCTTCAGAACCAATTGTAGATGGGTGACTATCAAGTAGTTTTCTTTCTAAGAATTTGCTTTGCTTCTCTATTACTTAATATTTTTATGGGCAGCCCAGAATCAAACACAAAATAATCACTAACAAAGTTTGTAGATTACTCCCCTTCTGAGAGAATAGCAAATAAATATAAAGCAGCTGCTGATACTAGGTAACATAAATCTTTTTGGATAACAGCAAATCATATGTATTTTAAAATAGCCAGAATTAAGTTTACATATTTAGAAACAAAGAATGAAGGCTGTACTTACAGGACATGGAACACCTGTGATACCGAGAATCTTAAGTAACTTTTGATCATGGTAGATAACTAACTGAATATGAACACTAGCAGAATATTTTGGTCAGAGACTAACACTATCTTTTGTAAAAAAGAATTAAACAAAAGATAAATGATAAAAAAGTGACAGGTAGATTCAAAAAATAATTAGGTAGGTTATTTTTCCTCTGCCCTAGATCCTGCTGTCTGTCCTATTAGAAGACTTTCTTTCTGTGGTGCATCCACAAGGATGCTGATAAACAGCAGAAGTTTTAGGGGACCAAGAAGAGAGTTATAAAAAGATTAGAAAACATAATTAAAAGCCTGAAGGAGTTTCATTTGCTTATAATTTACAAAAGAACATGCTAAGAGGTAACGGAACAAGTTAAGTCATGATCCATAGGAATATAGAGAGAAGAACACAGTGGTAATTAGAACTTCAACCACAATACAATAAAATGCAGCAACAGCCTGCTCAAGATTAGAATTCAATATAATTAATTTGGAAATGAGGTCCATATTTTAAAACCTACATTCAAACCTTAAAATTAGCTGATTTTTCTGAAATGTAGCTTTAGTTTAAACAATACTTAATTCATACAAGTCTTATGATCTGTAGAGAAAAATATTCCGTTCTGATTACTGTGAACCAATGAATAATAGTCTAGCAAGACAAAAATTACATTTCTTCTCTTAATAATAAACTACTTACTTCGGCATGTTTTCCCATCTTGCCTTAGTACAAATCCATCATGGCATTGGCAAGTGTATGAATCATCATTACTAACACAAAGATGTTCACAGCCATGACTGACTGATTTGCAGATGTCTTTATCTAGGAATAATTTAGATTTTATTTAGTTTGATGAATAAGAGCATTTCCAAAACTTTAAAGACTAATGGTAGTAATCTTCTAGTAAATAAAGAATTTATTTTCCTTTTTACAAGGAAAAGTCTCCTATGAGAAGAACTGCCTCTAAATAATATATTTCTTCTGTAGATGTCTGAATATAAAAAATATAGTAACATTAAAATAACTTACTTTTACATGTTTTCTTATCATCCCTCAATACAAAACCCTCATAGCACTGGCAAAGGTATGAACTATCAGTATTCACACAAATATGCTCACAGCCATGGTCAACAGAATTGCAAACATCTTTATCTGTTAAAAAATAAGATTACAGTATTTAAAATGTATCTACAGATGTGCAGATTATAAAGAAAATCTACTAAAAAGAAGGACACTTACTTCTACATGTTCTTCCATCTTCCCTTAGTGCAAATCCCTCATAACACTGGCAAATGTAGGACTCGTCAGCATTAACACAAACATGTTCACAGCCATGGTGAACTGAACTGCAAATGTCTTTATCTGAGAACAGTTGAGGATATTTGGTTAAAGCACATCTACAGCAAATATATCATGCAGGGAGAAGTAGCAGCTTTCATTAGGTCTACTGATACCACTGGAATAAACAGGTTAAATTTTAGGCAGCAAACACTTTCAGCTCTTGGTACCTGAATATTTTTGAGTATTTTCTGTTTCTAGTCTGTCAGCTGATCTATTAAAAGACTATCTATTATTTTTGTCCACAGAGCCTCTTACAAACATTTGGAAGGTCTAAATGTATAAATATGTAAATACTACTCCTATATTATACATACGAAGACTACTCCTTTATTGCAACAGTAAATTGTTGTATTTGTTTGAATGATTCTCAGGTCTACATACTGTAAATAAAATTCTATGAGTAATTCTCAGAGTACTTACTTCTGCATGTTTTCCCATCTTCTCTCAGCAGAAAACCCTCATGACACTTGCAGACATAGGAGTCATCTTTGTTAACACAAACATGCTCACAGCCATGGCTGATTGATTTGCAGATGTCCTGTCCTGGGAATGAATAATATAAATGTAGGTTTTGAATGAAAATATTAGAGAAATGTAGCTATCAAAAGGAAGTTCGTTGCTTCTTTTCCAGTAAGAAGTAAAAAATACCCCTTTCCTTCCTTGCCTGATGTACATGCAAAAGTGCTCAACAGACAGCAGTCACTCACTTCTGCAGGTCTTGCCATCCTCTCTCAGTACGAATCCCTCGCGACACTTGCAGATGTAGGAATTGTCAGCATTAACACAAACATGCTCACAGCCATGGCTGACTGATTTGCAGATATTTTTACCTGGGAATAATTCAATATATAAAAAAATTCTGTTAGTTAAGGGCAATATATTCAAAGTTAACTTGCTTATAGTATATCCTAACTTTTTGAGACTGGCAGAATTTGCCTCTGTTTGCACAGAATAACAAAAGAGGGTGATATTGTGAAACACTAGCAAAGATAAGGAACTTTTCATTCATCACAGTAATATGTGGATGCCTTTAAGTTTTTTCTGTAAACATTTTTTAACACCACATATTGATATTAGATATTATGGGGATTGCAGTTACAAAATACTGAATGTCTGTGAGTTTTTCTGAGATTTATCCATGATTCCTCTTTGATCGCTTGGTGACTTATGCTATAAAGGTTGAGAAAAATTTGCTATTAGTTTTTTTATTCTTGGTATCTGTCACCCAGATACACCCAACTGTGTAATGTAGTCAAATTTGTAATACGGTTACGATATTTCTGTTGCAGTCATCCTTATCCTATGTTGAACAAAATGAGCTTTTCATTATTAATGTTGCACGCTTCATGTTTGGTAAGATTTTATAAACATTTTAAACTTTTGCCTTAAAATTTTAGAAGAAAATCACAGACATCCCAGCTCTGGATAGTTTTGGGTCCACAACTGTCCAATTTCAGGGCTACTTTTTAAATGGCACAGATGTTTTGAGTGTGATTCAGGTGCCTAAAAGTATGAATTCAGTACCATTTTAGATGCCCCAGCATATCCAAGATACCGGCACACTGCTGGCAAATATGACACCAAAGGAGAAATACGACCTCGTGAAATCCTTGAACACTTAGGCAATCCAACCCTACCTTAAAGATTTCTTTAAGTGCAATCTTAGACTCCGAGTTGCTGAATTATAACTTACGTTTACACGTTTTCCCATCGTTACGAAGCCTGTATCCTTCAAAACACTGACAAGTATAAGATCTGTCACCATTTACACACAAATGTTCACAGCCATGATCACTCAGAGCACAATGGTCAACTCCTGTGGGAGCAATCAAACTTATTAAAAAATTTAACCAATAATGACTCAATTGTTTTCCAACTCTAGTATTTGCATTCCATATAAGCAAGTAAATATAAATACACTGAACTGATGAAACAATAATTCAGTTTCTCATCTGATTACAAAGCTTCAGTAAAATGTAAGAGGTCCTTTGTTTTAAGCAGAGTTGAGAAATCATACTTTTCTGTGCTTAACATAGTTAAACAGAGTCCATGTCTGGATTAGATTAAAGTGGATTAAAACAAAACAAAATATTTTGGCAATGATTTTTGTAGAATTGCATTTTATGGAAATGGTATACTCTGTTTCACCCCGGGAAAATGTATAGTTTGTCCCAAGTCTGTACCCTCCCTGCAGTATCGTGTATCTGTAACTCTATTGGCTAAAGAATCTTACCGCGCCTACTTCGAAACTCCCTGTTAAGAGTGCAGGGAGAAGTGGGCTGGCTTTTTCGCCCTAGCGGCCTCCGGGGACGGTTCTCCCCTTCCCTCTCCCCTTCCCCCTCTCTCCTTCCCTTCCCCCTCCCTTGTGACCATGCTCCCTTCCTGGAGGGAAACTCCCAATAAACCTTCACCTCAGCAGCCGTCTGAGTCTCTCTGCCTGCCAGGACACGAACACCCACGATCCTAGGACCCCGGGGGGCTCTCGGGGAATTCTCCCCGGGGTCCCCCCCAAAATGTAAACTGCAACAGATTTTATATAGGGCACTGGCAACAAAGACATAAAAGCTACCTTATGAACATTCTTTAAATAGTCTCTAAGTGGCCTGAAGTGAAGGTGGCAGTTCCCAGAACTCACTTATGGACCTGACCCAGTTCATGTGGCAGCAAGAAGAAAACCTCTCAGATGTCAGTGGGATTTGGCTTGGATTATCAAGATTTTACAACGAATTGCCAGTGACAAGTACTGTCAAATATGGTCCAGTTTTCATCTTAAATTTCCCAAGTGTTTCTTTGTCATATAAAAACACAGGGCTTCTGAGACTTTGCAAGCAGGACTTGCTACTGTCTGTTGCCCACACACTTATTTTTTTTAATGAGTTGTCAGAGTACAGATTTAGTTACCATTCAGGTATTCCCACAGCTTTCTTAGGATTATTGAGCCAGTGTATATAATACTAGAATGTCCCAGATGTTTTCTCACTAGGACTGATATATGTGAAATGCTAATCCCTTCCATCCAACTTATCATTCAGGAAATTGCAAAGTGCCAAAACTCTCTTCATGGTAGCCTAAAAATGTTCACGAGGTTTCAACATCTCATCTAGAGCTCAGGAATAGGACAAATCTTTCCTAAATATATATGAGGATGGGGTTATCATAGAGTCATAGAATATCCTGATTTGGAAGGGATTCACTAGGACCAATCAAAGTCCTACTACTGGCCTTGCACAGGACAATCCCAAAACTCACACATCTGCCTGAGAATGTTGTCCAAATGCTTCTTGAACTCTGCTGCTGATAGGCTTCCAAGTACAGCCTGGAGGAAAATAACTCAGGAATGAAAAATCATGTCTTGTTACTACAAAGAAAAAGGGATTTTCCATTTGCAAGTTGATAAAACTCCATTACTTGGCTGTTTCTAAATTTTCAGTGGTACTACAGATAAATATCTAAGAAATTGTTTTTAGTAGACCCTATTGTTGTTACATGAACACTAATTACACTTTTGTGTTACTGTTTGCCCCTTTCTAGAAAGCTGCAGTGGCAGACAGAAGCAAAGTCTGTCAAGGTATTGGATGGGGCTAAAAAGGTTAGTATGGAGGCAAACACAAGGATTAAATACAAAGGCAAATTGCCTTTGCTGATTTGCCTCACTTCTCTGTAGATAATTTTTGTGACTGAAGACTTGCAGTTTGACTGCTCTTAAAACTTTGTGTCTAAGAGCAAGAAAAGGGGTGAACTCTGGAGTGTTCCAACACTCTACAACCTTGAAAAATAATGTACCTCCAAAATCTGGAAAAAGCGGACAAAACACTCACACCAAAGAGGTCCACAAAAAGTCAACAGGTAAAATGCACTCATATTCTTTTTCTGGCCCTTTCTATACATTATTTTTGCAGTGAAGGAGGCAATTCAACTGTTTGTGAAATTGTATCAATTCTCAATGATCATTAGAAGATCATTAGATCATATAAAGAGGGGAGAGCTGCCAGGACAACTTCTGCTCACTTATTAAGTGTTCCCATGAGTGTAAAGCTCAGTGTGGGGCTCTCAGTTCCCCTCCTGCCACAAGGTAAGGTGAGGCAGTTTGCCCTGGGGACACTGCTGTTGAGATGACCTGACAGACACATTTGTCAGGTGACTGAAAAACTGTCCTCAATACCTGGGGATGAAAAGGTCTCCCAAAACTTCTCTGAATATATGAGGACTAACAGTTATCTTGACTAGTATTCTCTCCTAAACACTTTTTCTATTTCTGCTCTCAAATGATTATTAAAGTACTACTGAAATGCAGACTGTAAGAAAAAATTGAAGGTGAGTCTTTTCCCTGTATGAAAACAGAAACCTTTCCCAAGGGAGTGAAATAAGGGATGTTCTTGCCAGACTCACGTGTGCAGGTTTTTAGGTCCTCATTGATGACAAACCCTTCAGAGCACTGACAGACGTAGGAGTCACCAGTGTTTAGGCACAGTTGCTCACAGCCATGATTGCTTTCCACACAGTGGTCCACTCCTATTGGTTTGTGTTAATGATTGAAGAAATCACATTGGTGTCTTACATACACAAACTGTGACACTGTAGTTAGTACATGATGCCTTTGCAGAACAATGGGAAAAGATTAGTATGGCTTCTTACTTAAACAAGTATCCCCACTTACTTGAGTAAACTGAGTTAATTAACAACACCTAAGTGAAATTAATACAACAACCCCATTTGGCATATAGCAAACTTAGTGAAATGCAGATTTCCTTTGCCAAAAATCACAGTGTGATTGAACTAAGACAAAGTTGAGAGAAGGGAGAATCCTGAAGCCCAGTCTGGTCTCACCCACAGAAAAAGTAGGACTCTCTGTTCTGTTCACCATTAAATTTTCACAGCAAATACGAGTATTAGTAATTTTTGAAATGGAAATGATGGCTTTCAGTTTGTTTAATAAAGATTAAATTCTTTTTTCAACAGGATAAGAAATCACCAATTTAAAACTTTAACCTGCCAACAGGTTCAAGTAGTTAAATCCTCATGGGGTACAGATAGAAATTACAAGTGTGAGAGTGTCTTAACATGTTCCATTTCTTTGATTTTCCTGTTCATATTCCAAGTAAGATTACATGGAATATGTCTTTTTAAATCTTGTATGCAAATAGTTGTGTGAAAGACAACTAGTTGTGTGGGGGAAGAGAGAGAAGTGCAAACTGGGGTTAAAAAATACATTTCCTCACAGTGGACAGCAAAGCTGTAGGGTAAGATACGTGCACTTGCACATGTACCATGCAATTTGCTGACTCTGTAAGTATAGAAAAAGGATATTTTAAGAGAAAAGCTTTGAACTTTCTCATAGTGTTTTACTGGTGGTTTGTTAATGGCTAGTTTTAGTTATATAGGCCCAAATCACTTTAGCTTAACTTGATCAAAAGTAGTGGAGTTGCTTCAGTCACAAATACAGTCTCGCATGTCTCCTTTGCAAATCATTTACAGATGTTAACAGACATGTCTGCAACAATTTATTTACATTAAAAAAATCTGCACTTAATATTAAATCACTTATTCTAAATATTTCTGTTTATTGGTTTATTTAACTAAGCAACGAGTTTGCATAATTGGTCCAGATTTACCATTATACACAGAGAGACAAAATAGGCTTGAACAAACGTAATTCAAAAAAAAAGAGGTGAACTTGAACTGAGGTGTCAGTTTTTACTAGCTACAGCAAGTTCCAGCTGGAACCTCCTCCTTTTTCCAAGAGTTCACATCATCATGAAGAGGCTTGTGTAACTTCTCAGAGCACACAAAAAACGTGGAAACAAAAAAAAAAAAGAAAATGCAGATATTCTCTGTGAAAAATTACATCTGTTTGGCTCCATCTTTTCAATACAAACACCCACACCAACATGAATTTTTAACATTTAAATATTTGTGGCTCTCATGCAGAATTTTGTAAAACACTCTTTCAAAGAATGCAGTAATCACAAAGGTGCTAATTACCAGACTTTGTAAATTATTATAACTGTAAATTTTGTAATCATTAGTGCTTTATTATATGTGTAAAACAAATGCAAGCAGGGGAAGGGACTGGGGAAGGCTTACTGTTTTTACAAGCAATGAATGTCTTAGGTTATAGTCATTTTTAGAAATTTAACTTGAAGTTTTCTAAAACCATAATTGTCAAAAAGTTGCAGCTTGTCCAGATTACCTTATATGACTTTATCACTGTTTATTTAAAAATTATTATTCGTTATCCTACCAAGTTTTTTTAAAAATTTCAGAGACTGAGTATTCCTTTGGAAAACTATGTCATAAGTACATAAGGGAAAAATACTGCCAATATTTTAGGTGATATGCAAAATGGTTCTCTGCAATAAAACTACCTTCTAAAACTGGGTCCTGCCAAGTGGGCAGTGCTGTTGGGTTTCTCTGGGGCAACACCGATCCTTCATTTAGCAACATTCTTCTGGAAAAGGACACTTCATGGAAGGGATCACTGAAGGTGTAACATACAGAATGGATGGGTCTCTTCATATCCCCACAAATCAGCATGCAGCAGTATCAGGAGTGCAGGTTACACAGCCCATTGCAATGATTTGGATGCTCAGCAGCAGGCACTGCCTTTGTGTCTGACAGTGCCTTTGAGTGAAATGGCTGAACACATTTCCCCCGTTATTTGGATTGGAGAAAATGGTGCTTTAGCGCTCTGTTGGATCAGGGATTCACTATAGCATTACTTCACTAGGCCTGGCTGGTGGTGGACTTTGCAGCAACATAGGTTTGCATGACTCAGAAATATCTCAGAAGGGACCCAGGAGCGTTTTCTCACTCTGTTCACACCTCTCCCTTGCAGCAAACGAGTCACTGCAGTTCGTGAGACACTCCTTGCTGCACGTATCACTGTGGTGTTGTTGGGTGTATCTGGGATGACATTTGCACACAAAGAACTCTCCCATGTTAACACATTCATGTTCACAGTCATGCTGATCTAAAGCACAGAAGTTTACTTCTGTGGAAAGAAAATTGAAGCCAGCCATAACGGTTTCTGAAGTAAAACTTCAGAAAAACTTAGAAAAGCTTAGAAAAACTCACTTTTCTTAAACAATACTGGATTCTGTGCTTGTGATACCTACTAAAGCTGACAGTGAGATGAGGATCTGAGATCAGAATGCAAAAGCTCAGCTAAGTAAGGCTTCACTTTGATCCCCACAGATTTCTCCTGTAATCATCAGAAGTCACACATGGTTGTGAAGGAGGCATGCCTGGTTCTTGTCACCGCTATCTATGGTCCCTGATTTATGAAATGGGCATATATGCAAACAATCTGCTTTATTTTACAAGCTTAGCTAACATGACCCTTGTTACAACAAGATTTAGAATAGGAGCATAACTCTGGAAACATCACCAGATGTGCAGCCAAATTCAAAGCCCCATAAGGAAAAAAAACCCAAATGGGAATTACAATTTGTCTTTAATTTGCAATTATATCCTTGGCAATAAATATTTTACACAACGATGTTCTTTTGCTCACCAAGGCTATTGAATCTATAAAAACTTGAATATATTAAAATACCATACATATAATAAAAAGCAGAATAGCATGGATTACTGCAAAAGAACTGTGCAGACAAAAATGTTTGGTGAGAACCTATCTTTAAGACTGAACAAAAATACAGTTTCAAAACCAGATATATTTTATGAGTGTCTAGAAATAGAATTAGATTGCTCCAAACAAGTTTATTATTCATAAAATACCAGTAGTACCATTTTTTCCTCCCAACAACTGAGTAATGAGATCAGCTGTTTAATTTTGCTGAATATATTCTCCCTAAACGTTAAGACATTAAGACAGTAAAATTCTGCTGTGATTCCAGGCCTCCACTCAGGAAGAACTGTAACACTAGGTCTTTCTAAAGTAAATAGCAAGTGTGACTGCTTTATAACACTGACATTGCTAATGCTGTTTTTACAATTTTTTAGGAAACTGAAGTTTCGTGTGTGACTCTAAGTTGGTTTTGATATCTGTGTTGTCTGTTCAATACATTCTCAAGCTGATGAAATGTATCTGTCCTTGGCTAAATCAACTGGGTAAAACAAGGTGATTTTTTTTTTAATTTCAAAGCTGCTTGTGACTTTACAAGCCAAGGCCAGAAAGCTTAAAAAAGTAATGAACTTATTTTAAGTAATTTTGGTTCCTTCCTTAATCCTCAGGTTTTCATAAAAGTCTTCAGAAATGTCTAATAAACAAAGTAATCTACAAAACAGCAAAATGTGTATTTTCCCAGCATGATTCATTCAGTTGAAATTCAAGTTTATAAAGAAACATTTGTTTCAACCTTAATTACAGAGAAAACTTCCATCCTTTCAGAAGGGAAACAATTCACTGCAGGTTCAAGTAATAAAAGCATATGTCCAAGGATTACTCACTTTTGCATGTTTTCTTATCTGGATTAAGTCTAAACCCTCCTTGGCATCGACAAAAATAGGAATCATCTGTATTAACACATTCCTGTTCACAACCATGGTCCTGAAGAGAACAATAGTCTGGTTCTAAACAACAAAAACATTTGTGTCAGTGAGTAATATAATTTCTCAGAAATAAACCATGTAAAAATGAGTTATTTTGTTTTCTTTTGCCTTTATTTTTTTTTTCTTAGGCACCGTTTTGGTGTTTTACCATATTGTTTCAAACCATGAAAATAAAAAATTTTCCAAATATCTGCTATACTGATGTACACCTGACATCTATTACAAAGAATTATTACAGAACAGAAATAGTTCATGCAGTAGAGAACTCAGAATCTTAAATATTTCTTAAAGTTTTGCAGCTAAGCCTTACACATTGTCTCATCAAAATTGCCTCTATTCGCTCAGAGCATGTTAGACATGATGTGCAATAAACACACAAACATGCTTTTGAATGCTGTTCATTAGATCACAGCAGCACAAACAGGTCATCAGGAGTGCAGATGTTTTTAACAGCTCTGACTGCTTGCTTCACAATTCCTCCATTTGAAATGCCCATGGAAGAGAAGATGAGCAGCCTAGACACAGCTACCACTGGTGGATAAAGGACTTTAGAAAGGGCAGCAATTGTGCAGTGATCACTGAGATATTTCCCATACAGAGTTTATCAATATTGATGAAGTCAATGAACCTGACATTCTCTTAGATGCACTGTCTGCCCATCACTTGGTTTTGTGTCACTGTAGTTAATTTATATTAGTGAAAAATGCTCCTAACCCCTTAGCACTGCTAAAAGTAGATAAAGAAGTCACAAATTACATAAATCACACTTTAAAAAATATCCAAGCACTTTTGAACACTTCATTATACAACCTGAAAACTCAGAGGGGTTTAATTATTCCCAGAAGTTAATTAATTATTATTCCCAGAGGTGATTTACTTTCAGAGGCATGAACAGTTCTTTCTTTGGATTTGTGGCAGGTTAATGCAATTGAGTCTTTATATATGATGAAAGCCCTTTGTGATAATAAACCACCTATATTTTCAGAATAAATATGACTTTCTAAGAAAATTCAGAAGGACTATGTTATAGTTTATGAACACCACTCTGTATATTAATTAGCATTGATAACATTAATTAACATTTCCTTTACTAAAGCTTTTTTGACAGCATATGCACATACATATATACATAACATGGAGATATCTGTTTACTAAAATGAAAATTAGAAGACATATTTTGTTCAAGAAGTCATATTTTGTCTCTTTGTGAAGAGACAGAACCCATAAAGCCACATGTGTGCACCAGAGGAACACAGCTGTGGCCTTCTGGAGCCACTCAGTGCTGTGGTGCATTTACCTGCTCAAGTCCTTGCCCACTCAAGTGTGCAGGAGAGACTTTTCCTGGATAACTGATTCTGAAGATGACCACAAGGGCTGAAAAATATGTATTATCTTTGTTGAAACCTTCAGGCTATTCTGTTTGGGACACTAAAAACACACTTCACAGGGCTTCATTAACACAGACCAGATTAAGGATGTTAACAGAGCCTTGTCCAGCTACAAATTATGTGAATGCAGAACTCAAACAGGCCTTGCATAAAGAACAACAGCTGAGGCTCAGCAGCACCCAGTGCAAGCAGAAGCTGCCATCTGTCCTTTTGAGGTGAGCAGCAAGAGTGGCAGGAGCCCCCTTAACAATAGCTTGAATGTCCTCCCCCTGCCTCACTGATAAACCAAATTTGCTGTGTTCTTCCAGCCATAGAGCACTCAGATGGTGTTGCCCTCATGAGCACTGCTCCTTGTGTTTCATTCTAAGAACTTCAGAATAGTTCCCAGAGAAAACATTTGTGAGATATGCATGACCCTACTGACAACACTTATATTTCCAAGCATTTCTTTGTAGGCATGAGCATACGGGCTCACTTTCTATTTTTCAAAGGGAAGTCAGGATTTTGAGACAATCACGAAGGAGTGGGTGCCTCAGGCCTGTTTGCTGATGCAGAGAATTGGTCTGGCATGGGGGTGAGTCTTGACTAGTTGGCCATCATCCCTCAGACTCAGTACATAAGCCAAATATGTAGAAATTTATGTTAAAAGTTTTAAAGTCACAAACATTGTAAATCCAGTGATCTGTAGTTTATTTGTTGTCATTGTTTATGCAGACTCAAACACAGTGTGATTCCCACCATATGGGAACTAGGGGCCACTTTTTCTCTGAACAGCTCTCATGTTATCTTGACTTTGTAGCATTAAGAGCTACACAGCTTTTTTTTTCATTCATGCTTTAATTTATCAGCAAGGCTCAGAGGATATCAAGTGTAAGGTATAGTAGCTTAGTAAGTCTTATTTGTGCTTATTTATGTTCAATACACTGTCTCAAGCAACAGATAGAGGACAGAGACAGGTCAAGCCTGAAATACAACTTTCCCAGACTATTCCCTCAGATGTCAACATTCTGTGAATCATCAATTTAAACATGTTAAAATAATGCATACAGTTAGGCCAAAAATCAGTCAAGGCATATGAAATGTTTATGCAGTCTTAAGGATTTTCTTCAGTTCAAACTGGAGGAGAAAACTGCTTAAAATCCATATTCTTAAATCAAAGAAATTAACAAAAACTTGTGCTTGGGTGTGGAAAGCACACTAAAATAAGATTTCAAATATACATGGATGTGGAAGTATAATTAGCCAGCCCTTAGCTGACAGATACTTGACAATTGGGAGTTTTAATAAAATCTACAAATTATGTTAATCACTATAAATACTCTGGCCCTTGGGAAGCAGAAATTTCATCCCCCCTGACTCTGACCATCTAAAAATTATGTGTCCAGTCTGGCAAGTCATCCAGACTCCCTATATATTCAAGGAAAATACAGGCACTTCCATAAATTTGTGCCAGAACTGGGAGCAATCACCTTTGAGAAGTGTATGTGTCTTTCCCTTGATGGTAAGAACACATGTACAGCCTGGATTACATTTTCTTCCTAAATGTTAAATTTAAGTGGAATAGATATCACGCATAATACACAATATAGATACAGTCTATAGGCTAACCAAGTCTCTCACCTGAAGGACTGAAATGTCCCACAGGCTGGGAAAACACAGAAATTCAGTGCTATATTGATGCATGTTTTCAGAAATAATGTTTGAACTTGTTATTGGGCTAAATTCATCGCTGGCAGCAGCAGTCATCTAATACAAATGGAGCTTGCCTGCTTCCAGGCACAATAGTAATATTTCTTTATCAAAGCCCACATATAGAAAGGTAACTAGGCAGGTACATTAAGGTTTTCCCTTGACATTTCCTGAAAGGGAGCTATGACATTAAACACTGTGGAGGTTTTAGCTTGTTGCCCCAATTATGGAAGGCTTTGGCATGAATATTTCCTGGTCTGTCAGATACCCTCCACTTCATGTCCATTCCTAACTCCAGTAATATTTGATCTTCTTAGCCTGGTATCAAATTTGACAAACAACAAACAAGCAAAGCCATGAAGTTGTTATAAGCTGGTGGTAACATGGAAGCCTGGTAAAAGATACTGATAGTGCCAGAGCTTTGTCTCGCTATCACAGAACTCACCCTGGAGAAAAATCCACAGAAAAACAGACTGCAGTGTTTCTTCTGATTGGGAAACTACTCATTATTTAGATCATCTTACAAAGCAAACTGATTATAAATTGTCTTGCACAGACTTGTTTGTTTACCCAGCTAGGGAGATTATAATCTAACTGAAAAAAAAAAAGAATAATCAAAGAAAAATCCAAGGCAAAGCTTTAGCTTTTTGCTGTTGAAAATGAGATGGGTTTCATGTAAAAAGCTTCCTTTAGTCTTAGGCCCTCCTCTCAAAACAACTTGCTTTGCTTTCAAGAACTTTGCCTTCCAGGGCACTCCAACATTTTCTATACCGGATGCATTGGTCAGCATTCCCAGGACCTGTGGGGGGATTACTGCTGACAGCTGGAAGACAGAAGTACAAATTATTCATAATTAAACTTTATCACAACTTACTTCCACAAGTTCTTTTGTCTGGATTCAAAATGAATCCTGGGTGGCATCTACAGTAATAGGAGTCCTCAGTGTTAACACATTCATGTTGGCAACCATGGTTATTCAAAGCACAGTAGTCTACAACTGAAAAAGAACAAGACCAACATGCGCAATTAGGAAAAAAAATCAGAACTATTGTGCATAGATATTATGGTTCTAGTGACACACAGTAGCTATAAAAAAGGGAAAAGCTGATGTAATTTCTGTCCCGAAAAGCCTGTCTGCAAAAAGTAGCGCACTTACAACACCAGTTGGTAAATAAGATTTTAAATGAGTCCTGAATCATTTCTCAACTTTGAAGATTTCAGCTCTCAGATTGTCAGGAGCCTTCTCAACATGTTTTCTCAGACCTGGAAACCATGCCTCTGTGAATAACCCTGTCCAGATGTTCACAATGTAGGCCAGGGCATAGCAAAGTTTGTTTGATTCAGTTCTGTCTTCTGTCTCTCAAGTCTCAGTTCTGGAATTGCTCTACTTTTCCGTAGTTCCCTCCCAGCTGTATTAATTCTTAAGAGCTGTTCCTGCAGCCTGAGCATATAGGAGAATCTTGGCATTATCTTCTACACTGAAGACTGTCACAGGACATTCATTCCCTCTAATGTGCTCCAGATTTGTTCTGTACAAAGCAGCCATAACTGCAAAGACTGAGAGCTTCAGACTGATATTCACCATGGATGTTTTGATTATATAATGCCTTTTGCAAGGAAAAAAATAAAGTATCACAGGCAGTCCAGTCACTTATTTCATAAGTCTAGTCATTTATTACACAAATCCATATTTTAAAGTTAGATTGCCAAAGGGTAATAAAGTAATACTTCAGAGTTTAATCTGTCAAACCCATTCATAATTGCTAAAGAAATTAATGGATTTTTAAAGTTTCTTTGAAGGTTAAGTTTCATCTTCACAACAAAAGTCTTAGAAGAAATGAAAGATAAGTCACAAAGCTGGTGCTCTGCCTGCAAAGAGCTGCCAGGCCTACATTAGGAAAGTATACCTGATTCTTTTGCAGAAGACAGTAAGCTTCACACCAAGACAGGTTCTTCTTTGCCAGTTGAGTAAATTTTTGTCACTACTTTATACTGTTGAGCCTCAAAATTTCTTTAAGAGGCAGTAATTTGTTTTAATGAAATCAATTCTTTCTTCAATAGCTCCACCTATGTAAATCATGCACATTCAGGTGTGCTACTATATTTAGTCAAGATCATCTAGTCAGGAACGCACATAATCTATTCAGTTATTTTGAAAGAGTTTCTTTTAACCCTTCAGAATATTTCTGTTGAATCAAGTCAAATTAAACTTCTTACTGGCTACCATGTGATACCACTTTCCTGGTAGGAGCCCTCCTGTTTCCAGACTGAATTGGTTCATATTAAAACCTATTTACTGAATACATGTTTCAAGGATATAATGTGTCATACAATTAGCTTTCCTCTTATATTAATTCTAACCACATGCACATTTTTAAGTGTTTAAAAGATACATTAAGAAATAGGCAAAAGGATATATGGTATTTAACAAGCCTGGCAAATAGCCCATATGGATGTCTCTGTGAAGTCACCTCCTCCTCTGCATTTAAACCTAACAAAATTAATTTCTACTGCAACACCTACAACTGCCCAACTAAGGATCACAACATTGAGAACAGAATATTCAGTTGGAAGAGTACACAATGACCATTTAGTCCAACTGCCTGACCAGTTCAGAGTTGGCTTTGCCCAAATGCCTCTCACACACTGACAGGCTTGGAGCATACACCTCCTGTAGGTAGCCTGTTCCAGTGTTTGACCATCCTCTTGGTAGAGAAATGATTCCTAATGTCCAGTCTAAACTCCCCCAGCACAGTTTTGAACCATTCCCTCATGTCCTATCCCTGGGAGAAGAGCATAATTCTATGCTGAGTCATGAGATATACATGAGCTTGTGAAAACTTGAGATTTCACTGTTTTGAATTTTATCTCATGTCTATTTCAGTAAGGTTTTTTAAAGTTATTAATTAGTGTCCTTTTTAGTGAGCAAATTGTTAATTCAGCTGTCATCTCTGCATATTTGTTCCACCTTGTTTTTCCCACTTGGTATTAGTTAGTAAGTGATGAGAACCATCTTTTACTTCCACTTAACTTTTACTTTAACCTTTTACTGGTTACCTCCTAACCCAGTTCTGCACTCTGGGTACTTACATTGCCCTCTCTGAACCATGGACTGCATGGGTCACCTTTCTCACAAGGGGTTTTTTTTAGCCCTATGATATTTTATAGAGGTTATTCAGGCTTGGGAGGACAAAGGAAGTTAAGGAGAAGGGTAGGAGAAAAAGGTGTAGAGTAAGTAAAGGTGTAAGGAGGATGAAAAAGAATATGAGAGATCAGAGTAGACTCATGGAAGACTCATAAGAACCTAAGAAGCAGCCAAAAAATCCATCAGTGCCAGGACTGCAGAGAAGTGCCAGCAGCCAAACCACTGCCAGGAAAAGAGGCTCCAAGCCCAGCAGCTGCAGCAAGATGGGGACAGTCTAGCACTAGTGCCAGGAAAGAGAGGACAGCATGTCCAGCAACACCAGGGTGGAGAGATTGAGTGCCCAGCAGCACGATGGAGAAAGAGTAGCTCATTACCACCAAACTTCAACTGACAGGACTTTGTCCATGTGAAAAACAGTTCAAAAAAGGCAAAGTGATAGTGCCCTGCCAGCCACTGCAAACACTCAGAGTGGTTGTTCAGTGGTCAGCTTGAATGGATACACTGTGAGTGCTGGCTGTGAAATTTCATTTAATTAATGCCATTCAGGTAACTGGCAGGCACATGTCAATAAAGCAATTAGTATCACCACTGATCCTTAAATTAGCCCATCAGAAAAATTTAATAAAAGTGCTCATAAAATGAAGATTAGGCACTTTCTTATTTGCTTTTGATGGAGTTAAAACTTTAGAAGTCTTTGATATCTCAGACAGAAACCTTTGACTCTTTCCAAGAATATCACAATGTGTATTTCCCACTGAAATTCTCTTTTCATTCCCTGGAAGGGGAGGAGTGACTAACCTTAATGAAGTCGCTGCTTTTTGCAAAATTGTTACTGTTCTCAGTGATTTCTAGTGTATGTGTACATCAAGATCTTTCTTCTGATCCTGCTCATTTGATAATAAATACTTCACAGAAAGGAAGGGTTAACTAGCTTAGGAGTAATGAAAAGTGAGAGTTATTACTACTGATTCAGTACTACGCACAATCTCCCTCAAAAAATTTTCCAGCAAGGATGATTATTCATTGGTGATCATATCTGCAGAAGCTGTACATTCTTAGGAGTAGCATATTCCTCAAAAATCTCAAATTGTTCAAACCTGAGAAGTCAAATTCTGGAGGCTGACAATAGGATTTGCAGACAAATTAGCAACAAATTCATAAATTACGCAAACAAGCTTTTCCTGTTCAAGAAATGTAGAGAAACTAAGTTCTGCATGGACCAAATATAATTAATATACATTGAACCATTCTTATACATCAGTAAGAAATTTAAAAGTGGCTAAATATGCAACTGCAAAAGAAAACTAAAAAATCGAAATGTTAATAATGTGCTTTAAAATCCCAATTAATACTACTAATTATTGCAGTGGTATGAATAGCATGTATTCATGTTTTGTTGCTAAAAGCTAAAAATGAATAGAAATCAAGTGGAGAAGAAAAACTGCTATAAAATGCAAGACAGTGAACCCATGCATACTGTATTTTGAAATAACTGAAGAGAGAATATGACATCTTTAAATGTCAACAATAATGCTTGTAATAAATGTGTATCTCTTCAAGTAAAGAGAGTCAGTAAAGAGGCAGAAAAAAAATGTCAAATATGTATCACACCTCCAAACAGCCCTCTCCCCAAAATTTACAGATAAGTTTTAAACAGACAAAAAACCCCAAATACCAATGCAAGAAATTTAATAAATAGCACAGAAATATTTTGAAGTTTTAAATATCAAAAATAGAACAGAAATAGACTTTGTATTTATTACAAATGAAAATATTAGACCTGACATACAAAGAATTTCACCTAAATGATGCTCTCATAGCTCCCTTCATGGTAAGAATATCTTGGGCTGCCAAGGAACTTCAACTTAATAGAAAATGGTAACAACAGCTGATGACACCAAGCATGAATATTTTGGATTAGAATACATGGTAGGAAAGAATTGGGGATGAAAGAAGTTACCAACAGAAATCACAGATTTTCTGTCTCAGGATATAGTCAAATAAATAGCAGGGAAGTATATTCTTTATTGTAATACAAGTAAAGGTCAAGAGGGTCAGATAAGGTTATTAGATGAATATATATATTACATATATAAATAATAAAAACTTTCCTAAATAACCAGTATTATCTGCATTTTCAAAACAATTTGACTTCCAAAAGCAGGTTCTTAAAATGGTATATGAGTGGCCTAATTATGCTGGAGACAAATTATGTTGAGACCTTTAAACACTCCTGTACTGAAATCAAGAAGCTACAAAAAAAGGAAACATTTCTGAAGAGTAAGCACACAATGAATATTCTTTAAAATCTCATGTTATTCAAGACCTAAAAAAAAGGCCTCAAAATCTCGTGTGTCCTGTGTGAAGCTACATGCAGAAAGCTCCATAAACTGTCACCTATTTTGGATCTCAAAGTAGGGTTATCCTGCAAGCCAATAGCTCTTTGAAGGCAACAAGAGAAAGATATGTTAGAGCTGTCTTAAAATGACAAGAAAGAGTAGAGTGCTGGAGAAAAGCATTGTGGCGGCCTACGGCAGACTTGAGGATTCACTTGGATTCATTTCCATGGGACTTCAGTTTGTGTCTGAAATTGAGCATGCATCTGAGTGCCTGCCTGAAGAGAATACCTCACAAATAATGTCATTTTTTATCCAGATCTCACTAGAGCTTTTTGCAGTGGAAACCAGAAGACAGTATTTTTTCAGAATGTAGCACAGGAGGAAAAGTTTGCAAGAATAGGTAGATAGGCTTGTAAAAGAGATTATACTAGAAGTATTTACCATGTATAAACAGTGAAGAAGAGTGAGTACTTACAGAGTAATAGAGTGGGAAGTATGTTTTGTGCTAAAAAAATCTTGTATTGTATTTCCACACTCTCTTTTTTGAGCTGTAATTCTTGGAGCTGATATTTTCTTCTGCATTGCCCGCAGTGAAAATTAAAGGAACACAGTGGATGGGTTCCTAAAGTGGCTAAACTTTCCTTAAAGTCATCTTTCCAAAAAGGGGTTGAAATCCCTCCTCACATCACCATAAAATCAAGTGAAAAACATCAAGAAATTGTCCCCTTTCAAGTTTTTCTATGCATAACTTCTATCTGAAGGGGAGCTACTGAGTTTGTCCACCTTTGTTTTTTTAATGGCCACATATGTCATGCCAGTACATTGCTGGCCACCTACATGGATCTTGAATAAAACATTGGGTGTGTTGTTTCCAAACAGAAAATGACTTTTCTGTGTGAAGCTTGTTGGAACAATTTTCCCAAGGCACCATTCATTACCAGTAAACGCCTACAAACATGTCTATTATGTGTTCTTTCTCACCTGCCACTCATACAGGAAAATATTACTGTCTATGGCTAAAGTGGATACTAACTGATATTGAATTTTGCTTTGGTTTGTGTCAAGAGATAAATGTGGATTGCTGAATTCATACTCACCAACACAACTCTTTCCATTTGCATCCAGCTCATACCCTTCATAACACTGACAGACGTAGGACCCGGGTGTGTTCACACAGATCTGCTCACAGGCATGCTTCTCCACAGCACAAAGGTCCTGAGCTACAACACACAATTGCATGAGTATGAAATTCTTTGACCTTCTACAATGCACAGGTAGACTACAGGTCAAAATAAATTTCAGGAAGCTATGGACAGCTCTTTAGAGGTGAGCTCATTTTAACACAGATCATATCAGTGTTCAGTCAAACAGTGAAAGCCAATAGGATCAGTCACTCAAAGCTGAAGGCAAAGACTATTAATGGACCAATGGTGCCTAGCAGAGTTGCTTGATGTATGTTTTCCTAGGAAGTTCAAAGGCCATTCTTCATGGATTTTTTTTTTTTTTTTTGGAAAAAGAAAAGTAATTGTGTTTATTTGTGTATTTTTAGTTGGTTTTTTTGGGTTTTTTTGCATAACTAGATAAATGATGAGGTTGGAAAGGGAAAGAAAAGGAAAATAAAACAGCAAAAAACTTGGGGATATTTAATTTCTGATTCTTTAGAATCTTTCAGCTTTCTACAAAATACCATAGCAAGTTATCCCTCACATGTGAAAGATCTCAAAAAAAAATTACCATGACAAATGAGGTCAGTTCAGCACCTAGCCAAATAAAGCACACTGGGCTTTCTTTTCAACAGACTAAAGCTTTATGAGAACTCCCAGTTTCCCCAGCGAAAGCTCTGGAAAGCTGAGTACTTTGTGTTGCTCAAAGACTGCTTCAACACATAATGGTCATTTACAGCTACAAAATAGGCTTTTGGAAGATGTTTGAGGAAATCAGCCAAGCAAAAACAAATTTTCTTTTATAGCTGTCTGCTTCATATCAAGCGGCATGATGAACAGCATAAACAGTCGCTTAACTCTTTTGTTCCAGTGTAAACACCCACAAATAGATAATTTTCCAGCTTGTTTCAGCTACATTCCTCTTTTGTATTATTTTGTTATTAGTGTAAGATTTGAGCATCTCTAGAGAAGAATGGGAGAGATTAGTTAAACAAACAAATACAGTGTAATAAGTACAGAACGCCCATTATCTGACACAAATACTCTTCTCTAGAAAAGTTAGACCACAGTACACAAAAGAAGCATCCTTTTATGGATGCAAACCCATTATAATTAAACAAATGTAAGAATATTTTCAGTTGAACAAACAAACCGTTTCCTAGCCTGAAGTTGTCAGTTCATTGTTGACTGAAGCCATTTGGTTAAGGGCTTTAAAGAACTGATAGCATATACTCACACTTTAGAAAAAAAGATCAACAGGAGAATAAAAACAGAGTCTGAGTTTAGGTACAAAAGAATGAAAAGAGAAATCAACATTAGGTACATACCCCTCTTCTGCACTATTTAATTCAGAATGTGTTAAATTATGTATATAAGGAAATCATTTGTTAATGGAAGAGCTGCCGAATATATCCAGCCCTTAGATAAATACATCTGGTTTATGTTGATCATGTATTGTACTTAACATAAACATAATGAAGATTTATTTTAGTTAGATGTCAAGTGAGGAATCCACTGTCTCTGTGCACTTGTGGGGAATTAACAAGTAGTGAAGGTAACTAAAACACTCACAGACTGTGCATTTTTCTTTCACTGTTCCCCTGCCTCCAGAACTGAGCTGTCCGCTTTGTCCAGGCTTGGCTCCCTATCCTCATGAAATCTGTCACCTCTCTGTGGGGGTTTTAGACATAATGCTTTGACCTTCTCTAGACTGACAGTGCATCATCTCTCTCCTTCACCAATGATTTGCACTATCCTAGCACATTTAAGGCCAGTTTGACGACTCTCAGATTTCCAGTGCTAATTGCTAAAATTAGTTCATAATTTGGTGATGTAGAAAACCCAAAGGCTACAAACACATTGAAGGACTAATTTCCCTTTCATATTGATCAAACTGCAATCTGGTATCATCTGACTGATGATCAAAAGAGGTAAACAATCAAAGAAATCATGTGAGAGGTAAGTGGAGAAAATCAGTAGAAATGATAGCTAAAAAAGAACGTGCAACAAAGAGCTTTGGAAAATGGTAGAGAGGGAGCTACTGTGCTACTGTGCATGGTTCACCAGCAGGAAAATTACACGGAATTCCAAAACTCTTAGAAATTAACCTGTATTTGAAGCAGTGCAGTGCCCAAATGCTGAACTGCTGGCTGAGAAAAACTGTGGAAATGTAACAAAGTAAAAAGAAGAGACAATAAAGAAAGAATTTTTCATATTTGTAATTATTTTTTTAATTGATGCACACACCTTCACTGTTTCATTGGTGCTTAGTGTTTGATATTAAACACAGCTCTAAGCAAGAGAGAATAAGAATCCACTAATCTTAAGACACCTGGTAGTTTTATGGCACTCTCCTGAGATAAGAGAACATCAAACACAACGATAGGATTTGAGCTTGCAGTCTTCGCCTTAATTCTAAATTATCAATTGCAAGAAATACATCCTATGCTCTCATAATGACGTCTCCCACAGTTTCTTGAAAAGATGTTTTCCAAAATTTTTCTTCTGGCTAAAATCAGTTTAGCAGCATTAATCTGAATCCATGCCCTTGCATTTGAAGCTATACACTGCTGTGTGATAAAAAGTTGAATTTTTAGTATGTATATTTTCCACAAATAATTAAAAGTTCTTTAAAATAAGGTGGATACAGAAACGCAATTGGCATATCCCTCTAATGTAAACTGCTGTTGAGTACCAGGAAAAAAGTTAAAATGGACTAATGAAATACAGATCACAAAGATCAAAATTAAGCTCTTCAGAATGTCAGGTTATTTCACAGTTTTCTGGTATAGGGTCTATTGCACCTTTCTGTACCATTCAGTATTGTTGCTAGCTGGACAAGTTAGTAAAGTATGTAAATTTACTTCATTTGAGATGATAAAGTTATTTATTTGGTTGTTGTTTCATTGTTGTACTTAATATACCAATAATATTCAAACACAATTTCACATAGTTACAGTGTACCTCTACAGAGCTGTGCATAAAATTTAGTTTTATGCATTTTAGAAAGATTTGTAAGAACTTCACTCACACAAAGCAAGAAAAAGAATGACAACTTCACCTTTCTAGACACATTCTGATGATTATCATTAATTCTTAACTGACCTAATTTCTTTATGAGCCAAACAGAAAGGGTAAGTGATGTTAAGCACTTTTTGGGAGTATGAAAGAGCAAAGAAAGATAACTTACTGCTGCAAGTCTTCTGGTCAGCATTCAGAAGGTATCCTTGTTTACATCTGCACAGGTAGGAGCCAGGGGTATTTATGCAGAAGTGATCACACTGATGCTCAACTATACTGCACATATGAGGCACTGAAAGAAAAAAGGAAAACATTATTAGCTGCTGGTCCCTATTATAATCAGCTTTAGAAAATAAGTGAAATTTAAGTGTAAAGAGGAGGACATAAAATTTCTGGCATGAAGAAAATCACTACACATCAACCAATAATAAAGAAGGATGACTGAAAAAACAACTTAATGAAGAGACTATTTTGCTTGCTTAGTTAATAATGTTGAGGAATGTGGAAATAATACATGATGACACTGAGGATATGTATTTCCAGGATTCATTAAGCAGGAGCTGAGCTGAGCTACCCTCCAGACTGTAAGTCTTTCTGAGTCTATTTTTGTTCAGTTTGTATTTTATGTCTCTAATACCAAGTATTAAAATGCAGCAGACAGACAATAAATGAGAAAAAGACTGGAGGCCCATTCAGTCAAATTCATTGTTGAACTATTTTTCTCCAGAGCAGTATTTGGAGATTAAGAAATCTTGATATTTTCTTTCCAGTGCAGCATTGCTTACACGTAATCTCTATAAAATATAGGTGAATTACTTCTCAGAGAACACTGTGGAAAATTATTTATATTGCTCAACAGCAATTACGGATTGATGTGTTCCTTAATATGCTAGGTTGACAAGGCTCAAAATTTATGGAAAAGATATTAACAGTAATCTTCTAGAAGCCACAACAGAAGCCTGCTAAATAATTTAATGTGGTAGGTGTGGTACTTGTGGAAAAAAACCCACAAGTGATTTTAAGATATATACTATGTATCTGCTCTTTGGAGTGGTTACAAGAATTACATATTTATTGCTAACACACAAACCACCACAATTCCCTAATCTCTTAATCAGCTTCCTGGATCTCTCAAGTTTCTCCCATAATAAAACTTCCCAAGTACTTTTATTTATGTGAACACAGACCTACTTCAGCTTCTTGTCTTGTCATCTTGTTGTCATCCTGAAAATGAAAGCATTCAATGATAGGAGTCCCAAAATCTCAGTTCCTTCTGAGAGTACCTTGTTGCTGTCTATCATGAATCTTCCAATCTACCACACAAATACAGTGTTGGGAAAGACTAAACAGGAAAGCTTATAAGTGTGATTGCTTGGAAAAAGATTTTGAGACTATGAAACCTATAAGCCAAGTAGAAATGAAGGGGAACTTTGAGATGTAAGATGCTAAGTCGTTAGTTACTGAAAAACTGGAAAACAATGGTTTAGCCAGCTCAAGGAGAATCCCTCTTGATTGAACAATACCCTTAGTAAATAAAGGGATGCTAAGGGTCCGAAGGTTGGGGGGACCCTGCCAATGTGGCAGAGAAGAGACAAGGGGTCTAAAAACTAGCTTTTAGGGTTTAAAATGTAACACAATATGGTAATGTAGTAATTCTTACAGCTGTATGTAAATTCTATAGGATTTGTGTGTTGTGCTGGTTGGATGATTGTAAATTAGCATATTCAAGACAAAAAGAGATACAAAGAACAGGAACTTAGGTCTCTTTGCTGGCCTTCTCTCTCTCTCTCTCTCTCTCTCTCTCTCTCTCTCTCTCTCTTGCTCTTGCTCTCTCTCAGGCACGCTCCTAGCTGTAGCTGGCAGCTTTAAGCAGAGCTCTTGTACTCACGACCCTATGCAATAAACCGCGTTTTCAAGAGCTGCCCAGACTCTACAGATCTCTCGTCGACCGTTCCCAACGCTCCTGCAGTATAGTGTACAGATTCTGAAGGTTTTTTGTTGTGCACGTTTTAAAGCAGTGATACTCTGGTCATTAGTCTGATTTCTGTGGTGGCGTCTGCTCTCTGAATGATTTCTGCAGCCTCATCTGTTGCAGGAGGTGTTTGGTGATCCCAGGAAGGGACTGAAGTAATAGAAAGGGTGATCTCATAGTTAAGGAATCTGAACACGAGCCTTGTTGTGAATTAGATTTTTATCTCTCTACCACGGGGTCCTTATTTGATTTGGGGCAAGAACATTAATACCAGTATCTTCAAGAAACATCAGCCTTCACACTGTAACTGTTCAGATAGAGGCACCTGAATCTGGATTTGCAAGAATGCAAGTGATGGCTGTAGACCTGTGAATAACATATTGTATTAGTCCAAAAATGTTAAATGCCTGAAAATTATACCAGGGATTGCACTGAGTCAAATATTTAAAGTTAGTGGGTGGTTTTGACAAACTTAACCCTGTTTCTGTGCCTCCATTCCTCCAATGTAAAATGGGAATGACACCACTATCTACTTTACAGGACTACAATAAAGACTTTATTTGCCCCTGACTGCTCCATCCCAAGTTCTGTCTTTCTCACACTTCATCTAATCTCCATCTCCTTTCCTGGATTCTGTTCCCATTCTTCTGAGTTTTCAACTCTTGTCTTATTCTTCATGCCTCTGATTTCTCAGGATACTCTTTGCTTCTTTTTTACCTTGCTGACTAGTAGTAAAAATGGGTCCTGGCTTCAACTGCTGTTTCTGACATCCCTAAACCTTCAGCAGTCAGGGGCAGCAACTGTAAGGGACCTCTGACATAACAGAATGGAGCACATCCAGTTTACGGGGATTCTCCTGAGAATATGGGTCCTGGGTACTTAGCAATCCTGCCCATCTGGCAGTAAGTAGTGGTTAATTTGGCTTTTTGTTTTCCCCACAGAGCTTCACCATTGTGCCATGGTTTTCTCTTGTCATCACAGGAACCATGAAGACACAATCCCACAGACATAAGGGTGATTCAGACACAGGGACAGCTCAGGGGCCAAGGTCTTTTCCCACAGCATGAAGCAAACAGAACTCCAGACAACTTTACCAGAGCAGTGCCTTCAACTGCTTTAGCAAAGAAACAAGGTGTCCAGATGTTCCACTCAGCTACAAGGACACTGCTTCTGAGTCCACACCTGGGAGGACTTAATCTAACCACATTTCCTTGAGGGCTTCAGGAAGCAAAAAAATGCTGCTTCACAATCGAGAGCAAATAAAATGTTATGAATCCTATCTGCAATTTAGTACCTTATGTTGAAATCCACATGAATCTAACAGCTTAAACTCTCTGTTGAATCTGAGTCTAAATTTTTAAACATGTCTTAGGATCTCACTTTGAATTCTTAGCACAGCAAATCCTGTGGAGGCATTTCCTGGGAGCAGGAGGCAACTGCTATCCTTGTCACCTCCACAGTATTCCATCAGCAGTGGGGAGCTGGCTTTACTGAGGAACATGTGTTTGACTAAAAGTGAGCTAAAAGAAGTCTGATAATTTATAAATAAATATATTGGACCAGTCAGAAAACAAAACAACAGCAACAACAACAAACCAAGTAAATGGTATTTGTACTAGATTTGTTTCTAAAACACAGCCTAAAAAATCAGCGTTGGCTGTGCATTCCATTTAAACTCTGAATCCATGATTAGTTTACTCTTTCTTGGTTTTTAAATATATCCTAGTACACTAGCAAGAAAGAAATGGAAAAAAATCTATTATCTGATGAATGTCTTTGCTGGTATTTTGTGTTGAGGCAGTTCAGCTGCTCTTTGAAACAATTTTGGAAAAGATCAAGTAAGGAAAATTCTCCAGACTATCCTTACAATAAGTTGCAGTTCTTTTCTGGTAAAAGCATCCCTAGACATAAGCGACCATTTAATCTCACCATGCATTCTTTCTCTGGATTCTAATGAAAATACATCAGTTTAATGTCAAATTTGTAAGAAATGCTTTCATATTTATATCTCAGGAATAAATAAAAGTTCTACTAAGTACACAGATTAAAATAAAATTGCTTATAGATGCCAAGATATTTGCAAAAGGTAATTCCTTATCAGAGGATTACAGATGGAAGTGATCTCTCTGTTGTAAGTTAATAGCCATTAAATATTTACTTTATTGTATGAATGAATAATATCACTGTAATGGCTTTTCCTAACTTTCTAAAAGTGAAAAATTTTTTCTAACTTTCTAAAAAATAGATGGAATACAAAAACTGCTATGTCTGTGTTTCACTTACAGTCACAAGGCATTTATAGAAATGATTCTTTGCATAGAATTAGTATGTAAGCTTTGGAAGAGGAATCCACAGACTCTCAAGACTATTTAAATAACTGAAAGACTGTTGAACAGTTTAAAGTTTCACTAAGGGAGACCACACCTAAAATGAAGAGATGAAAAAATTTATCTAATATTCAAATAGCAAAGACCATAAATTTATTGCTATTATGCAATAAATAGGAAAATCATATGTGTGTTTGCCTAACTACTTATGACCACGAGCAATTAAATCATATTTTATAGCATTTAACAGTAGCATGAGTTTTCCCCACATATGTGACTGTTGCTCTGGATGTTGTTTGGCCAGTCTCCCTTCAATACGTAAGTACTAACAGAAAAAGTTTCATATTAAAAAATGTTTAATTATAATTAATATTTTTTCTGTTTCACTTTCATCTATGTATTCAAATCTATAGATGAAAATCTTACCACAAAGTTTAGTCTGGAAGGCAGAGGTCAGAGTTTCAATCTGACTGAAATTAGCAACCAGAAACACGTGTTCTTCATGTGGTTCACTCCCGATGGACTTCAGGGTGTTCATATCCACTCTTCCCACTCCGATAGCAAAAATTAGGATTCCTGAGTTCCGTGCTTTAGCAGCAATCTCTGCCACAGGATCCTGAGGTCTGCCATCTGTCACTATCATGATGATGCGGGGCACGTTCTGCCTCAGCGGCCGGGCGCCCTCAGCCTCTGCAAAGGCGATGTTCACGGCATACTGCAGAGCCAGCCCCGTCATGGTGCCCGTGGCCAGGTGCATCATCCTCCTCACCGCCCTCTCGACCTCCTGCCTCCGCCTGAAGGTCTTCAGGGAGAACTCCTGCTTGACCGTGCTGCCGTACTGGATCAGACCCACGCGCGTGGCGTCGGGGCCGATGTCCAGAAACTGCAGGATGGTCAAAATGAACTCCTTCACCTTCTCAAAGTCGTAATGGCGCACACTGCGAGAGCTGTCAATGATGAAAACAAGGTCCAGACGTTTGTTGTTGCAAGTGTTTTCTACAAGGAAAATGCAAAGATAGGTTACAATTTCAAAAGGCAAACAGGTTCAGGTTTACTGTCTAAATAAACACTCAGGCAAGGGCTGTGAAAATTCAGAATAAATAGGAGATATCACAATTACGACTACTTGGGCAATATAAATTTGTTTTCCAGTAAATAACAAAAACTGCCTGATACTTGATCATTATATGTATTTTTGTGTGTATGTGAGGTAAGTGCCCAGAATAGTTAATGGCAGCAGAATGGTGAGATAGAATCACACAATCAGAGAGCAGCTTGGGTTGGAAAGGACGTTAAAGGTCATGTAGTTCAACCCCCTGCTGTGATCAGGGACACCTTTCTTTCACTGGACCAGGTTACTCAAAGCCCCATCCAACCTCACCTCAAACACTGCCAGGGATGGGACATCCACAGCTTCTCTGGGCAACCTGTTCGAGTAAAGAATTTCTTCCCTGTATCTCATCTAAACCTGGCCTCTTTTAGTTCATTATTAGTTAATTACTTCTTGTCCTACCACTACATGTCCCTGTCAAATGTCGTTCTTCAGGTACTCGTGTGTTACCCTGTTGTGTTGTGGTTTAGATTTTGACCTCATTCCCCTCCCGCAGGGTGGAAATCCTCTCTGAATGAGTTAACTATTTAAGTGGGCTGCACTGTAATGCTTTGTGTGGCAGGGCCTGAGAATTTAGAAATCTGATACTGTGAGAGTCAGGGGGATATAAGTGTTTCATAAGAAACAGGGAGAAAATAAACACAAAGAAAGACAGGTCAAAAGCATCTGTTAATTGCACTGACTGATAAGAGATGTGAAGGGACTGATTTTTCAAGGAAGTTGGCAGTAAGCAGCACTTTGCATATACAAAGTACTGTTCTCAATGACCTCAACTGCAGCTGTGAGTGCTCAGCAGTTTTACAAATGTCATCATTTCAAACGTGTAATTAATACCCATCTAGGGAAAGTTTCATGTGTTGGACTAGCTCAGCATCACTGAGAAAGTCTACGGTTGCATCAGAGAGAAAATCTGTTGTCTACAGTGGCACTCCACTCGGCCAAAAAACCACTCATACTGAACGCTCCCTGAAATCTATGTCAGCCATCAGAAGTCTTTTTTTCCATGAGTCATTGATGCAGAAATATTACAGATGGGCAGGCCAAGCTATCATGGATAGCAGCAGAGGTGAAGGCTGCCTTCTAGGCATCCCATGAGCTTTCTGGGACTCTGGGTACATCTTCTGGCTTCTGCCCAGCATCCTTCTCTGAAAGAACATGAGAAATAAGAGACACATGCATGAGTTGCATGATGAGAATGGATAGGGATTGACCATTAACAGGAAGCCAGCACATGGCAGGCTTAAGGCAAGCCTGCAAGGTGAGCTATCAGACAAGCCACAGAAGAAGACAGTTTATGGGAAAAGATTAAAAGGATTTTGAAGGGATGCTGATGAAAAGAAATCAACAGAGGTTTAATGTCTATACTAAAGACTCTTCCAAATTAGGAAATCCCTGAGTCACAAAAGGATTGCAGTTCAGGGAATAATTGCAGGTGGCATTTTCTTGTCCTTAAACTATTACACATGCATCTACTCTTGACCTCTATCAGAGGCTGAGCATAGGGTTAGATAGACCTATGTCTTCAATCATTGTGTTTGCTCATCTTCTTAAATTTCTGTGGCTATGAATAAACCTGTGAGGTTCTTAGTTGTGTTTGTATGCTTGGCTTGAAAGATTAAAGATGGCAAGAATGCTCATCAGACTGCAGTGGCATCCTCATTTATCTAAGATGTGACACCCCAAATCAGTAGTTTCCTGTATTGCCAAACCCAATTCAATTCCCAGTGCACTGTTGTCCATCTTGTGCAGTGAATGAGGCAAATGTTTGGTGGAAAAGTAGAGTTTGACTGTATAATCAAAGGTCACGTCAGTCTGCACGGGTACAAGTGGGCCAATCAAGGACTCAATCGGAAAAACGCCTGTCTGCAGACTGTCCTTTGAACAAGTTCTGCTGACGAACACTATCATGCCCTTCTGCCAAGGCAGGGGGTGAGAAAGATGCCTGTTTTCACTTGTTAACTCAGAGGCCTCTTTCATAGATCACCAAGAACATTTTTTGGCATAGAATAAAAATGCTCTTTAATGACAATAAAAATGAATGCCTGGATTTATTCATGCACAGTCTACAGTATGGCTTTATTCATAAGCACAGGAATATGCTTGGGTTGCTTATTCTTTCAAAATCAGAGCAGGCTGAATATAAGCCAAGCTGAGCAGAAACAAAATTCCAGTTCTAATGGGATACAGATATCCTGATGTAACTATTTTCCACCCTATTATCTTTACTATAATCATCCTTATATATATAAAAAATTACAAATTATCTTTACTAATATAACATGAATGATTCCAGCAATACAAAGATAATGCTAAGTTATGATTTGTGGGAGCAGAGCAATAAGAAAGGAGGATAATTACAGGAAAAAAAGGCTAAGAATATGTGAGCCAGATAAGGGAGAAGGGTAAAATGGCTGCTATTTTATTTCCCTCAAAACACTTCAGCATGGATTCATTAAAGGTAAATCACACTTGACCAGTCTGATTGCCTTCTATGATGAAACAGCTGCCTGGATGGATGAAGGAAGAGCAAGGGATATTGTTTTACCTTGACTTCAGCAAGGCTTTCAACACTCTCACAATATTCTCACAGGCAAACTCAGGAAGTGTGGACTGGGTGAGTGGACTGATTGGCTGAACAGCAGATCCCAGAGTTCTAATTAGTGGCACAAGTTGAAGGCCTGTCACTAGTGAAATCTACCAAGGTTCTATACTGGTCCCAGTATTGTTTAACTTTTCACCAATAACTTGGGTGAAGGGGCAGAGGCCTCCTTAGTTCTCTGACAACACAAAGCTGGGAGGAGTGGCTGATCCCTCAGGGTCCTGTGCAGCCCCTCAGAAGGACCCTGACAGGGTGCAGAGATGGGCAGAGAAGAACCATCTGAAATACAGCAAAGGTGAATGCAGAGTCCTGCACCTGGGGAGGAATAACCTGCACCAGTACAGGATGGGCCTGACCTGCTGGAAAACAGCTCTGCAGAAAAGGACCTGGGAGTCCTGGAGGACAACAAAGAATGCCAAAGGTATCCTGTAGTACATTTGGAAGAGCATTTCCAGCAGGTCAAGGCAGGTGACCCTGCCCCTCTGCTCAGCCTTGGTGAGGCCACATCTGGAGTGCTCTGTCCAGTTCTGGGCTCCACAGCACAAGAGAGCCATGGAGCTACTGGAGTGGGTCCAGAGGAGGACTACAAAGATCATGAGGGGACTGGAGCATCTCTCATATGAGGAAAGGCTGAGAGAGTTGGGCCTGTTCAGCCTTGAGAAGAGGCACCTGAGAGGGGACCTCATCATTGTGTCCCAGTTTCTGAAGGGAGGGTGACAAGAGGATGGAGCCAGGCTCTTGTCAGTGGTGCCAAGCAATAGGACAAGAGGCAATAGGCAGAAACTGATGCACAGAGGTTCCATCTGAACATGAGGAAAAACTTTACTGTGCAGATTCACTGGAACAGCCTGCCCAGAGAGGTGGTGAAGTCTCCCTCATTGGAGATACTCAAGAACAGTCTGGACACAATCCTGTGCTCTGTGCTCTGGGATGGCCCTGCTTGAGCAGGGAGGTTGGACCAGATGACCCACTGTGGTCCCTTCCAACCTTGTTCATTCTGTGATTCTGTGAAAACAAGTCAAAACTATAGCCATGGTGTTGAATCCTTTTAATTGGAATATAAAGATTTGAATCCCAGTCTGAAGAGATTCATTTGTCTATTCTGAAGTCTGAAATGAATCTTGGTGGCAAAAAGCTTGGAGAGAGTTGGTGGATAATACTACCAGAAATACATTCAACACATTGTGCTGAATTACTTTAGAAAAACCTATTCATCTGAATGAAACACAGTGTATTTCAAAACTACTCTGACCAACAAAGTTCTATCTATAGAAATACCAAACATTTCCAAATTAGGTTGTATTTAAAATCTTTGTCTTCTGATTTGGTATGAATTTTTTTTAAAAACTGTAATCATTGAAGTTGATTTAACTTGGTCTCAGTGAAAAATAAAACTTAACTCTTCCACAGATAAAAAATCCAGCTTGGTGGTATTTTGAAGAGTGACAATCAGTAGTAATGACTATCAGATCTAAACACTCATCCCCTCAGATAAATTTTCAGAGATAGCTTTTTAGCAGTTACATGCTGCTCCATTTGTCCTGTAAACTATAATCTGTTCCTTTGACCAGCTCTCATTTTGAACAGTGAACTTTCTCACAACTTTGGCAAACATCTTCATAACCAAAAATAATTCCCTTTCACTCTTATGAAAATTGACATACTCATTGAAAAGAGCTACTCATCCATAAACCTACTTCTAAGTCCACACAGGTCTTGTATTGCCAACACAAAAGTTAAAAAAACCTCTCAGTGTGGGTTGCCTTATCCAAAGGGGAAACCAGGAGAGGCAGGACAAAGACAGAAGGAAAGATCAAGTCAGTAGCAAATATGTTCTCATTCTCTACTCAATATCCACTTTGTAAATGATGGTTACAGTGATGCCACCTTTGGAAAAGTAACAATACAAGGAAATTTCACTTCTAGTGGGAAGAATCCAGCTGGGATCCAATTACTGAGAGATACATAAAACAAAGCTTAACATAATACTGAGCATCTTAATTTCCTCTAAAGCTGAAAATTCTGTTAGATCTTTTTATCTGATGACTGCAGGTTTCCTTCTATTCCTTTCTCAAAGCAAATAATGCTCAACCTGTTTTGGCTTTGCCAAAGCTCACACTGCCTTGATTTTGCTCACCCGCCAGGCTCTGTGTCTGAGAGCATGCTTCTATCCTCTTATCTTATTTTTCACTAATGCTTCTTTCCCTTAATATAACTAATGTAGCACTAGAGAGCTTGCTTGGGCATTCAAATTAACTTTTCTAGGCTGTTAAATCATTAGAACAGTTCTCAGTACTGTTGTCTGAGCACAACTCACATTTTCTCAAGCACTCCTCAGGCATGCTATGGGAAGCAGCCTATGCTGTACCACTGGTCTCAGTGGCAGAGAGCAGTCTAAGGTACCAGCTGAACTGGAGGCCAGCTGCCTTCACCCAGTGTTAAACTCACCATCCTGCTCAGAGTGGCTGTATCCAAGAGGCCTCCTGGGAATAATCCCTGTAGGGATTACTCTCTGTGCCTTCTGAACCACACATGGTGACTGCTGGTCACTGTGGGCCAGAGACAGCTCCAACCATTTAACAGCAACAATAATGGTGGAGCTCCAATGCCCACAGATGGGCCCAGCACTGTTTCATTTCCTTAAACATTTCCATCTGGGGATATTTAAACTGAACACATTCAAAAGACACAAGTTTTAGATGGTGATTTTTCCAAAGTTTTTGCGAGTTGGCTGTCTTGGAAAAAACTGCTTGTTTAAAAATGAGTTTGTTATTTTCTAGTTTTGTCTACGTCTTCATGACTCCTTAATATTTTTCTTTTTCTTAATCTAGATATTACTTACTTGGTTATGTAGGTCTTGATCCTAATAAATGAGAACAGATAAATGTTAAAGAAGGCTATTGTTGTATGCAAAGCAAAAAGGATATTAGCTCAGTTTGGGAAACACTACAACAAAGTTTAGACATTGAAAAAGTAATTTACAACAAGTAAATATTAGCTCCATGAAGATGTTAATTATAGAGTATGGCAATTCAAGCAAAAAAAGTTAAGAAAAAATGAGATCACAGAATAAGTATTGCCTGAGCAGGCTTTAATGGTAATTTTAATATTTTGTGTTTCTTAGCTCACTCCCCAGTAATGCATATACAAAAATTACATGTCCTGTGACTCTGCCAGCAGTAACACCAGGTTTATTTTAAGATTTTATCTTTGAGTAACAGAACAAGTCCTCACTAACAATTAAATAAAAGGGGGAGAAAATTATTCTTCCTGTTAGCATATTTTACAGCTTCTTCCTAAATGTCTCTCTTTACCATTTTATTATTTCATTTCCCCTCAAGCCTTCAATATTACTTGCCTGTCTTCTTTTTAGAATTTCTTTCCTTATAAATCTCTGCATAACTCCTGAGAAACTTGTTAAAAGATGTATGAACTTGCTGGGTGTCAAATATTTTTTATTGAAGGCCAGAATTCTGGTTTTCCCTAGCTAAATATCCAGCCAGAAAGATTGTGCTTGACAATGTTCTCAGATAATTCCAAAAGATTTCCTAGGTCATCAAGAAGATTGAATCTTCCTATCATAAAATTATACATGTAAAGAATAGCCAAATTTCCAATTAATTCATAAACATACCAAGTGCAAAATGCCTTGGGAAACACATTTTGTGATTGTGTTTGTTGCAAAGAATAAATTAAGAAGAGCAGTTATTCCAAGCACTTCTTGTCTCCAGTGAGACATTTTGAGCAAGTTAGCTTCCACTCCTTTTGGGTTTTATAATTTTAATTCAAAGATGGACAAAGTATGTTATGGTACATTTCCACTATAACCATACCTAGTTCCTGAAGTAAACGTTACGAGCTGCTCAATACCCCTTTCCTACCACACATACAGGCTGCACTTGGTTCTGCAGGTGATGCCTCCAGCTCTGGGACAGGCTGTGGATCCAAGACCTGGCCCTGTACTCTCTGGCCCCATCCTTGCTCAGAATCTTTCCCCAAACACACAGGCCTATGGCCCTAACCCAAACATCTATTAGGAGTTTGGCAGCTCACCCATTTTTCCTCACAAATTTCTTCATCTGGGAACAATCTCTAAATGGAACACAGCCTCCAGACATTTCTTTATTGCCTCTGACAAAATCTTTTCTGAACTTCCATAATTTCTGGGAGAACTGTATAGCAGGAAGCTCTCGTCCAGAGATTTCCATTTCCTTTTACATGCAAATGCTTCATTATTAGTCACTGCAGGGGGTATATTACTTTATTTTCATTTCACCTCACTATTTCTATTCCTTCTCTGTCATGCTTTTCAAAATAACAAGGTCATTTTAAACACCAATTCTCTCTAAATCCAGAGTACCAGAACTGACTCCTAGCATTTCTTCATTTCTTTACCAATACTGGTGCTTCTCTGGTATGAAGCCGAAGTATGGCGTAGTCTCAAGTTTCTTAGTTCTTTCTGCATATTTCAGCTGTTCTGAGACAGAAGCTGTTGGATTTCCTGACTGGAGTCAAACCTCCTTTCATGGTCAGGAGGACCAGGAGCAGGTTGTTTTCCTTGCAGGCAGTGGAACACCTGGACAGAGGGATAAAGTATCCTAATATCCCCATGCACATGGATGCATGAAAATCTGCTCACAGAAACAAATGTTATGTGCTCTCAGCTAAGGATAGCTTACACCCATGAGAGATGAGGAATTCGTTTTCTGAGCCACGATGGTGAAACTCGTGGTACACACTAACACTACTCTGCATCCTGTTCTCACAGGCAGCCTGGAATCATTTACTCTGACTGTGACTGTCTTTTCCTGCACCCACCTGTAAAACATTAAATCACGACCAACATGAGAAAGGTGATTGTATGGGAGAAGGTGATCTTTGTATCTTTCTCCTTGAAGATCTGAGACTCCTATCTTGCCTGAGCTACTTAGGGTGCTGTTGGAAGGACACACAGATTACTGGAGAAAGAATGGATACAGAAAGTAAACAATTGCTAGTACCAGCATAGGAAATCTAGAGAAAAAATGTGACCTTACCGAGTTTGTGGTGTCCTGCTTTCAGGACATTAGATTAACATTTTAAAAACTCCTATCCATACTTTTTTTAAGGTTGCCCATGTCTTTGTTTACAGGGAAAGCTGTTAGCAACCTCGACATTACTCATTGACCAGCTGACCTGAAACCACATATTTCTATCTATTGGTAACAGTCTAACTTTTAGATTCTTTTCCAGACAAATTCAGAAACAGCAGGAGGGGATAGTGCTGTACACCATTCCCCCCTGTCTCCCAAAACGTGTGGGACAGCATGTCCACTGGTGAACCAGCAGTTCTTCCACTTCAGCAGTGCTTAAACAAGATGGTGTCTTCAAGGTTCCAAAGCAATTTAAGGTATGTTGTCTTCATTCACAATAGTGTCTGATTACCCACTCATGCCTATAAAATGAGATGTTCCTTACGTCATGCAAGCACTCTTTCCATGATTTTCAAATTAAATTTCCACATATGTACTTTTTTAATTAAGAAGGCAAAGTGCTCAAAATGAAATCAAAACCAGCACACTGATGAGTATTAGTGCTCTTTCTTTTGGCCCGATTTTTCTTCAAGACATAATACACAGAGGAGGCTTTGAGCTCCTTGAGAATATACTCATAACAACAATTTTTTTACTCACAGTAATTTTCCTCACTGAATTATTGTCAAGGCAAATGCTTTTCAAACAGAAATGGTATTTCACAGTAATTTGTGGGGGTTGTAACAAACAAATCCAGAAATACAAAGATCATTTGATGTTAAGTTCATGGCTCATTTTTTTCTGTAATAGTAGATATTCTTTCATCCTTGGAAAAATTACAAATTACCTTAACAAAAAGGGAAAAGAAGAAAAAAAGGGGGGAGAAGGGCCACATTAAAAGAATAAGAAAACAAAACAAAGAAAGGGAGGAAGGAAGAAAGAGGGAAAAGGCTTTATTAGAGGAAATACACATTAAAGAAATAGAGTACAATTTCTTGTGATGCTGGAAATTATATTCCATATAACTTCAATTACAGAAATATCCCATAGGTGGCTTAAAAGTGAATGTGATTTTGATACATGAAAATTAATAATGAATACTAAATAAAAGAGCTGGCAAGCAGAATGTTGTTCTGTGGTTAAAAACTGCTAACACAGACCAAAATCCAAACTTTCTGATCTCCAAGATAATTGGCTGCAGATGAGCATACTGAGATTAGGACATAAATCCCTGAGGTCTGTCACGGTCCCAGCAAGTCCTCATGGCTCATTAGCTGGGGCTGTTTAAAGGATAACAGCTGCTGCAGGAACAACTGGCTGGGCAGGGATAGGGCTGCTGATCAGATCTCTCTTTCTCAGACTCCAGGACCTCAGTTAGGGGCTGGGGAGGCACAGCCTCTGCACAAACCAGGCTACCAAGCCTCATAGCCACAGAGGGAGGGTGTTCTACTGTGCAGAAACCCCAGAATCTGAAAAAGCAGCTACTGTGGGGGAGAGGCCAACAGCTGAGAGATTAAGAAAGTTGAAGTTTTGAGAGTCAGCATAAAGTTCATGGGTGACTTCTCAGCTATGGAAACAAGCACTACTGGGAAGCAAAATACACCATTGCTAATATTGTCTTGAGGCACAAAGACTGCAGTATGAATCTACACATCTCAGAAGGAAGAAATAGGTGATTTTGCAAGCTCTAAAATGCTTTGACTGCTCTCTTTCCAAACATAATATGCTTCTGTTTATATGGCAACTTCATGTTTTCAATAGAAAGCTGATAGGTAAATAAATGGACAGGTATTTGATTACCCTGTGTCCTTACAAAAGCTTGGCTAGGATTGTGCTTATATTTTAACTAATTATGTGGTAATTCAAAAGATTTCAACCACTTTCTACCTTCATCTGCTGCATGGAAGTTTTCATCTTTCCCAGTACTATATCAGTACAGTATGTCTAATACATGATGTAGTTACTGTGACATAATTCTCATTTCAATTGCAGTACAGACTTCAGTTAAAATAATTCTACTATCTGATAGGATTATGTCTGAGGACATAAAACTTGGCATTGCATTTATGTGAAGAAATAACACATACACACATATGTTGAGGCTGTGAATTTGTTTCTTACAGCAGAAAGCATCCCACATTGTCTCAACAGTCCACATTAGCAGAATTTAGATATCTCTGGTTCAGCTCTTACTGTATAAATATACAATGAATTAAACCAAAACTAAACAGGAATCTTATCTGTGCTCCACAGAAGCATCATGGGTTGGGCTAACTTTTGTCACATACTTTGTAATTTGCTGCTAAAATAGCTCAGAATGTTTAACCTTAAGCCCTAAAGCTACATACACTCACGTTTAAGAAATGGGTTGGATATAAGAATCTTTGGAGTAATTTTAACTGGCTGTAGCAAGTTGTTCATGACCTTAGTGAGTGCTCCATGTAGTTCCTATTACTTTAAATTGTTAGTAGAATCATACATATACAAGCAAGAGACAAATTATTATATGTTTTGTTGCAAAATATAACACAGACAGGGGCATTTGCATTTTGCAGCAGCTTCCACTGAACAGGAGCCAAGTACATTTCCTTCTTGGCCTCCTTTCCCCTCTGTTTTAATTTTGTGCAGTATCAGTTAATTTTTTGTTGTTTCTTCTGGTATCATGTAATATCTAAAGCAATGCCCCCTAAATTAGCTTACATACTTATTTTCATAGTTATAAATTCCTTATATAGTTATTTTCAAAATCAGGTAGCTCTATGTTTAATATTCCTAAGGAGCAGAAATAATATTATTGCTTAGAATAGTGTTCTACAGCTTTCACTGTATTCACTACCACTTTTATGCATTCACTTCAGATCCTTCCAAAGAAGTATGCCCATGTGAAATGAAATACATGCCCAGCTTACAAGAAGAGAGTTCGTCAAGAAAAAAAAGCAAACACAAAAACTTGTGGGCTTTTTTTACAATATGAGAATTTTGATTTGCCTTGTTTTAGTGTTCTACAATAAATTATTAAGATGCAGTAGGGCCTAAGTCCCAAATCTGTTTCAGAGAAAAAAACCTATAACTTCAAACACCAAAAAGGCATTACATCTTGCAAGGACTGGACACGTGTTGCTTCTAGACATGAAACCTGCTGAAGGGTGCTGTGGAACTCTCACTGGCCTTGCAAACATGCTATGGAAATCACCACTCTGGACAACTGACCCTGATCTTCATCAGTCTGTTTAGGTGCACAAGTCCATTTCATTAGATCTGAAGGAAATCAGCTAATCTAACAGGCAGAATTTCATCTTTATAACCATGTAGCAAGTAAGTATATCACTGCTTCTCTTTAGAACAAACCAAAATATTATTATCCTTTCACAAATCAGGATAAATCAAATTTGATCCAAACTCTTGATTAAAGTGCTGATGAGGGGAAAAAGAAGGCAAAATTTAGTTCATATGTCAGATAAGGGGAAAGATGACTATTGTCTGCTACAGGAAAGAAAAACTGACCATTCGATTTCTTTCTGTTGTTTCACAAGATCTTGCACAACTACGGAAACAATTCTTTAAAACATAAATACACCTGCATGAAAACAGCATCTTCCAGCAATACAACACAAATTCTTTTATTACTTGAAATACTTGTATATCTAATATGCTGCAAGAAAAACTAAGGAAAATGTTAAAAGTTGATTAATTTGGCACAGTTGGCAAGTTTTTAATATTTGGAAGTCTCACGCAGTGTTTAATAAAAGAAAAACCTGCAGAGTAGTTTGGCTTTCAAGGACCACATAGTGAGAGTTCCAAAAGATGCTTGAATAAAATATTCCAGCTCTTTAACAGAAATTATTAGCTATAGCAATAATAATTTTAAGTACCAATAAGCAATGCAAACACCTGCCAAATTCAAACAATGTGCATTGAGATTTAGTTGAAAAACTGAGGAACAAAAAAAATATCTATCTTTTCAGATACTGCTCATTCCTCCAGAAGACATAGTTAAAATGTACAGGCAATTAGACCTAACAAGACTATTAAGAAATCTATGAAGTATTAGTGCATGACTGATGAAAAATTAAATCCTCATAAACCTGGATCTCAAAGTGCTTTTCTCTCTATATGGACACAGAATTTTTCATCCCTTCCATTTTACTTATTTAACTTGTCAGTCTCCTAGAACAATGACTGTTACTTCTGTAATTGGACACTACTGGTATTTTACCAGTAAATAATTATCACAGCAGTATACTTTTGTTTTAAAAATGGTGAAAAGAAGAAAAACGGAATAAAATTATTTTAATACTGCTATACTTACATAGCATAAACTTTCATTTTAGTCCTGAAAAAGAGACTTTGATCCAAAAAGAATCCAACTCTCAACCTTAATTTTTATTACTTTTCCAGGTACCTGTTGCTTCTTTGCAGCTATTTGGCTCTATTTTGTCTGCCAAGCAAGTCTTTACATAACAGCAGCAACTGTCATCACCACCACTACTCATAATATGTATACTATATAGAATGTGACAACTTCTAATCCCTGTTAAGCTGCTGGAATTCTGGAGTGATTTTAATAAGTCTATTGCTTGACATCACTGAGGTCGTGTTTTGGCCCTGTTCTTTCTCATGCCATTTAAGGAACACTCAACTTTGTAGCACAGTGGCATTTACACATTCTGTTCTTTACAGAGAGCCATGATTTACCATGCCACTGTTTCTATACATTGCTACACAAAAGCAGGTGACCTAATTTCTTGAAACAGAATGCAAGGCCCAAGAGTCCGACTCCAAACTGCCACGTATTTTTATGGGCTGGATCAGAGAACCTTCCAAGTTTTTCACATCATTTAAGGTCTTGAAAAGGCTCCTTTAGCCAGAACTGTTTGCATCCTGCACATGCCAAACTGAGTAGGGATCCAGTGGTTTCCAAATGCAGGGACCAGAAATCTCTTGGCTTTTGAAAGAAAAAATAAATAATTTAATCAACACATTTTGATTTATACTGAGTGCTAAACCCTTTCATATATTTTCTGCTATTTAAATTTGAAAGAGAGGCTATAAAAGAAACTTTAAAAATCACAGGGAAAATGGCAACTGATAAGTGTGACACTTTCAGTTTCTCCACATAACACCTTGCCCCTGCACTCATTTTCTAGAGAGACAGGCAGTTCATTTCTTAAAGTAGTAAGTTCACTTAGGGTATTTGCTAGTTACCCTAAAATATTCGGGAAGAGCTCCTTATAAATATAAATCACATTTTAGAATTTAGGATTTTAGAAAGTTTGAGATTCTTGTTAAGTAAGGTGTGTATGTGGGTACTTCTCTTTGTTGTTCTATATCCATGTTTTTTTGTGAGTTGGATCTCCAGAGCTATGGTTTTCAGCCTTCAGTAGCAGAACCCCAAGTGCTTCAGGATCACATCTCTTAGTTTTGGGGAAGATGAATAAGAAATTAAAAACTGTTGTCTTTTGTTTTAAATTTGTCCTATTGGAATTGAAAACTGACACTTTTAAGTTAACAGAACTTTACAGAGTTTTACATTATTTAAAGGATTACATTTTCTTTACAAAAGCGTTTCACTGATAAAACTTGGTGCTCTCCTCTCTGTCATCCCTTCTCCCATATTCCTTCTTTCTTCTTCTTTATTCCCAATATATCTTCTGCAGGATATTTCACATTCCTCACATTCACTCGGTTAAGGTGACCCTCATGGAGTCCATTTACCATCCCAGTGTCTGGAGAGAGTTATCTGATGAGATAATTAATCCCTAATGATTAATCCCTAATGATAGGCTGTGTCCAAACCCCATCCATGCTGTGTTTTCATAACCTGACAATTACTTTTAATGATTAGCCAAAGACAGTTATCTAATTCATAAGCTGTTAGGAGACGAAATTGTTGACTGCTTGGTAATGCACAGGTGATGACCAACAAGAGAGACATGAACCTTATATTTTAAAATATGACAGCCCACAAGCTGAAATGGATATACTCTGTCCTAAGATTTTTGGCAAAAGAGAAAAAAAATGGCTCATTATAAAAAATTACTCATTATATAATTAGCTACTCATTATAAATAAATCTGACAAAATAAAGAATTAGCATCAAGTAATGTAATGACAAGCCTCATTTCAATAGCCACAGATTTCCATTCAATCATCTTTATGCACATTACACACACATAGCTAAAACTTTTCAGTATAGGAAAAGGCACATTTGACAGAAGCTCCATGGACCAGCATGTATTTTCTCTAAACACTGAAAATAAAGTTGTTTCTTTTTCTTTCAAGCCAACAGTCCAGTAGCAAATATTTATTTCATACCACTTACATAAAGTAAATCTGGTACCCCAAAAGTAAATACCTTCTTTCAACAGCTGCTACCTCGCCAACACACTTTATCCCATACCTGCTGGCAAATGAAAATCTTCTTTTTACTACAAACTAACTCAGGAAGGTTATGCCTTTTATCATTTGTATTTGAGACAGCTTTTGGTAGTGGTGTTTTGGGGTATTTGGTGTGTAACTTACCCAGTAGAGACTGTGTGTTAACATCCCTCCTCTGGGTGAAATGTCTTCCAGGGAGATCTTTCCCCATGATAGTGGAAAGCAGAGCATGTGCCAATAGCAGAAGGAAAGTTGCAATCATTTTCTTCATCTTCACAAAACAGAAAGACGTGCAAGGATGTAAAACTGCAACACAGAGAAGGAGATAAGTTCTTTGATTACATAAAAGATGCATTCCAACCACATCAGTCACCCAGCAGCATGGCTTCCCTTCCATCACACACAAACATGCAGACACTGGCACCAAATAATACCTACAGCTCCAAGAAATAAGTTTTATATAATAATGTAGCTGTTGGCAGTCCCTGTATAGCATTTGCCTTGTTAGTTGAAGTTCATAGTTAACATCAACAGCAATTCATAATAATCAAGTATTTCTGAAGCAATAAAAGGAAGGTTTTTTCACTCAGCCTGTCAGCATAAACAGGTCTGAGGACACAAATATATTTTGGTTATTCCACTCAGTGCTCCTTTGCAATTTTTTTTCAGAAGTTTAATGATTCCTGTAGTCTGAGGGATTCTTGATTCAGAAAATATTGGAAAATTAAAATAGAGAGAAAAAAAAATATTCCAGAAACAGCAACTATAAATGTGAACTGGTGACAACTCATGTTTACTTTTCAGAAGACAGTCCATGGTTACCAACATGAAGATAAGAGTGCAAGATTAATCTTGTTTACAGGAATAGGCTCCTGAGCACTGGCAAGGAGCTTGCCATAGGTTCTGGAGATATTTTATCATACAGAAGAACAAATGCCAGGCAAAATTCCTACATTAAGAGATGACTCCTGACCACAAGGTTGTTAATGCATCATGAAAAGTCATGTCTGACTCTGCCACAAACAGAAAACAAAGACTGACCTACTAGAGACTCATTTTCTGGCTGTGTTCCCCATTGGTGGCTTTCTCAGACAGAGACTCCTTCTATCCTCCCCAAACCTTTGTTGTTGTGGTTGAGATCATCCCACAGGAGCTAAACTCACTTGGAGTGGGTGATATGAAGAAAATTAGCGAAGAGCTCCCCTAGGTGTGCAAGAGATGGATAGAACTACCCACTTTCATAACAAAGAACTGCTTTAACTGAATCTGGAACTGAATGGATCTTCTGAAGCAGTGCAAATTTTAATAGTAATTCTTGGTGAGGTAATTAAGACTTGAAAACAATTTTAACAGGGCCCTAAACCTGATAAACAGATGTGTAACAGAATGCAACTAAATGCTTCTGTTCTGAAAGAGAATTTATTTTCCTTCCCACCATGAGCTATTCAGCGGCAGAATGGAAAATTCTGAATAAATATTTTCTCTCTAATAAAGTTATTTTGTTAATTATTTTTCAGTCTTTCCCATGCAACCATTACATATAATGTATTTTTCTTACTACCAAGCTATTTTTCCTTTTGAATATCCTACTCAGCAGCCTCAAATGCAGACGCAGTGTTCTGGTGCATATGCCAAAATGAGTCTTTGCACTCAAAATGCCCAGCCTTGCCTCAGTGTTCAATATTATCCAGTAATGGGCAATACATGATTTAAGGACATTCAAACTCGGAAAGAGATGGAAATAGCTGGTGCTTATAAAAATGGCCACAAAAAAATTAAATTGCTGGGCATCTGGATGGTATTATTGCTAGAGTTTTTCCAGTGTTCTACTCAGAAACAGATGAGCCCTGGAAACAGCACACACCACTGGAAATGAGATTACATTTTGCTGGAAGCAACAGTTGTTACATCTGGAGATCACCATTCCCAGTGGGCTCTTCACTCCTCAGAACATCAACGCGAACAGGGCTGTGCCAGGGGTCTCCTCTTGCTCAGGTCTGTTCCTTCAGCACACCAGGCACATGGACCCCAAGGATACACGCCAGTTCTTTCAGTGATGTTTCTGTTTCAAAGCAGAAGCCATGCTCTCAGGGCTAAGGAGAGCAGAGAAATATCCTCCTTGCAAGGTTGTTACAGGAATTAGCCATTAATAAAGTGCTCAAGAGGGCTTTCTGGCTCCTACGTTCTTATCCAAGGCCTAACTCATCCCTCCATTCTATCCACCCTGAACAGCTGCAAAGACAGCACTAAACTCTTAAGTAAAGCCATTTTACCTGTGCCTGATTGCACATTAAAGAGCTAAGGAAAATGTGGCAGAACCTTCACAACACATTGCTAAATGACCCAGTAACAGCATGATGCCAAAGGAAATGGTGATAAACAAGTGTCTCAGGACAGTCCCACCCCAAACTCAACCCTCCTACATTCTGACACTTAACATATTTTATACCTTTGCAGCAATTTTTGATATTTGGTCATAGTTTCAAATCCACTGCACTCGCAGTCCATAAGCATAATTGTCCATAAGCAATTCCAGAAATAAGAAAATAAGTGTTTGTTGCAATTTGAAGTATGTGAATTTTGTGAGGAAAATGTTTACATTGCATGCAAATATCATATGATTAGCTGACCATATAGACTGAGATGTCTTCATAATCATTCATTAGCTGTCATTGAATTCTGAAATGCATTAAAGTAGTATATTTTCAATTTAGTGTTACTTTTTACCATTCCCTTTGAAAAGTAAGGTTGGGGTATTAAAGAAACAGAACCACTGAATAACATACTGTGCAAAAGTATTTACTTTGGATTCAGAAACCTTAGATCCTCAGATCTCAATATCTCTACTAGTCTGATATTCACAAAATAAATCTAATTAGCAAGCCACCAAAAAGTATCTAACTACTGCTAAAATAAGATCTGCTATGGACACACTCCTACCCTCGCAAACAGTGGTTTAAAATGCTGTTTCAAACAAAAGTGGTACTTAACAGCAAAGAGCTTTAGTTGCCTTCTCTTGAAAACATATATAATCTAAAATAAAAATGTAAGCAAAACAGTGCCCATTTTCAGTGAGAAGGAAAAAAGAAAAAAAACCCAAAGCCAAAGGCTGTATATGTGATAAGATACACTGATCCAAGCCTGCTGTCACCCCTTCATCCACACTGAAAGCTTCTGTGCTGCTTTCCTGAGGTGATGACAGTCTGGACTTGTGTTCCAAGTGCATGTTTGTGTCCACTGCTGCTTGCATTTTTACACGACCAGCCTGTACTGTGGTTGCATGGATGCTCTACATACAATCCCCCCATGGTCCTCTGGGAGGACAAGACTCTGGGTCTCCTGCAAGGTCTCCTATCTTCACTGAGAAGCTGGATGGTGTTTACTGCACCACTTTTGGTATTTAACACCTCATTTTCCCAGCAGGCTAAGCCCTTCTGCCACAGCCCTCTGTATCTTCCCACTGTTGTTAACCCTTGCTCTACCAGCTGAGAATACATTCCCAAATTACCAAATGTAGAAAGTCATATTTTTGTGGCTACCTGGAGAATATATTTTGGGCACTTTGATTCCTGCTGTCAGCACTATACCATGGCAGAATCAACTCCCTATGGCAGACCCAAGACCAAGTCACTGCAAGACAAACATCCTGAACAGATAAAAAAAAAAAAAAACAAAAAACAAATCAACAAAAAGCAGCAGGAAGAGGTTTGGCAGTCCATGGGGCTCCACCAGGTTGAGCACCAGATTCACCAGCTTCCACTGCTCCACTTCTCTGCCCACAGTAAAGGGAAGAAGAGTAGGGCTTTCACAGCAGCTTTGGAGCACTCGGTGCAGCACAGTGCTGTGCTGGACATGTGAAGAAGCTGCTAACAGAGAAGAGACAACTGCTGCTACAGAGGTACGATCTGGTGAGGGCTGCTGGCAGAAGAAGTTTGGTGTAAAAGAGGAGATTCTCCTAGAAGATGGCAAGTCAGACAGGCTCTCTGTTCTTTTAAGGTTTCCCTCACTCCCTCACTGGCTGCTCATCAAGAGCTGAATATTGCCATGGCGTGTTCTTATCAATTTTACCTGTGCTAGCTTAGCCATATACCCACACATCAGAGTAATTTTTCTGATGCACTGTTATGGACTCTCATGAACCACAGTGTAGTAGTACTAAGAAATAAAATTGAGATTTCATCTTTAAAATACCTGTTTCCTTTGTTGGACAGCAGTGAAACAATACAAGCCTGTTTCTACGCTTTCAAATATATTTCCATGGAAGTCTCCTTGTAAGGAATTGATGGCTGTTTTGGGCAGAGACACTACTGAATATTCAATGTCAGTGGTGATAAATCAGTGACCTTCTCCAGTGCCTGTTTGCCTGTTGCAGGTTATTAATTTTTGTCCTCTTCACTATGATAACTCTTAAATAATATCAAAGGAAAAGAGATGCTCTGTGGCTTATGCCAAAGTCAGTGTCCTTCCATCTCTTACCCCACTTTAGGAAAATTTCTTTTACAGAGAAGTAGAAAACTCCTCCACTGGCCTGGAAGATCACCTTTTTTCACTCAAATACCTTAAAATGTATCTGTCTTTGCTGAGCACATCATACCGAAAAACAAATTGGAAAACAAGGGCAGCAATGTGTTTGAGCTCATACTTTCCTGCTCCTCTGTATGGTCTCACTCCTTGCCTTGCAGTACAGTTTTCCTTCCAAGGGTAAGTAAGAAACATAAACTCCACAAATCCCTCTCTCTCTACCTTTTCCAGCTACCACCAGAATTGGCACAATGCACTGAAGGGGAAATTCTCAGTAGTTACATGGAACACCAACAGCTGCAAATAGTATCCCCTCTCCTGAACCCCATATAATTTCTCATCATAGATGGAAGGGAAAGAGAAGATGAAAAAACACCAGAGGCAAGTTATTAGCACTACAGTTGTTGCCATTGGCTTTTCTTGTTTTGTAGTCAAAAGAGACAGCCATTTATTCTCATTAAGCTTCCAACACACCTAACTTCAGTGTTTTTAGTTTATAAAGAACATAAGTTCATAGAAGAGAACCATTCTGAAATTTGTTCAGCATTCCTTATTATCTCCCCATTTTTAAGATAACAGGAGGCTGTGATCAAATCAAAATCTTTCACCCAATGTAAATGCACTGCAAGCAATCTATGTGAGTCAATAAAATCAGAGCCTCTTTCCCCAGATTAGCAAACATGGTGAGTTACTTGGGAAAAGAAATTAGGTCCTATTACATGAAAGCCACAAAATACCTCTTTCTCAATCCCATCATCTCAGAAATCTAAAAAAAAGGGAAAAAATGGAAAAAAAAGGAAAAAAAAAAGACTGCAGGCACAGTAAAGCCCTTTTAACTATCAGTTACAATATGTTCCAAAGTACTTCACTATCCACAAGCCAGCACATGCATTAGTAGTTCACTACTCATTAAAATCACTGTGTAGCACAGGGATCAGGACATAGAGTATCAGTAATTTTCTTCTCTCTTTCTAGATCACTTGCTGACACAGGCATTTTCCATTTCTAAAAAAGCTATAGAGGCCCACAGAGTCCAACATCACAAAATATCTGTCCCTAGCCATGCAGGTGTTGTGAAGGTGTTGTGTGGGGGCAGGTAGCCACAATTGGGAGGGTGATACTTAGCACATCAGCAAGACGCACCATCTTGCCTTCATCATTACAAAGGAGCTCTCTGTTGTCATCCTGTTCCACCAAGTGATGGACTGGCTTTGCTGTAACTCCTCCCTGCCTAAGGAAGGCTTCACTAGGCTTAGCACCACAGGACAGGTAGACACCTATTCTAAATCATGACTCTCAACTACATTTCACCAATAGAGTTAAATCACCAAGAAGAAATGAGGTTGCAGGTGCTGTAAGTTTGTAAATTCTTCATACTGCTGCTGAACCCTGATGGCAGGCACTAGATGCCCATGAACCTACCCACAACTGCACCATGTCCTGCAAAGCAGCAGAGCAGTACTCACTTGATAAAACATTCTTTAGCTCCTTTTAAGAAGATACCTTGGACCATTTGTGCTGTCTATAGCATGAGATAAATTTGGAAAACTCATTATCTGAAAGTCAATTAGTAATTCTAGTGAATTCTGAGACAGCCAGCCCAATTACAAACAGCTTTCAGAGTAGCACAGCAAGCCACTACAATTACAAAATGAACTGGTGATTTGGCAACATCAGTCTTCTATCAATCTGAAATAATGAGGGTCCAAACAGTACAAGTAACCTGAATCTGCAGTGATTTAGGACCAGAAGTTGTTTACTCCAGTGTGAGAAGACTGGGACAAATTCTTTGCATGGATCCATGGAGGTTCATGGCCACAGGTTATTTGTGTCTGCAGCAGGGCACAATCCTAGCATGTGATAGCAATGTCTGTTCCAGACACATCTGCATAGTGGTGGGCACAGTGTGACAAACACAGACTCACAAAGCCTTCCACCTTTGTCTCCTATGCTTCCATACAGTCCTCCTCATCCAGCACAAACCCCTGCCTTGGCAACTAAAAGGATATTCCAGTGCTTTCTGTGCTGAGAGATGCCCCTGCTTTGCACAGGGCTTGGGCTGTGGCTGAATCTCCACCAGCAGCTATTTATTCCAGCTGCCGCAGGATCCCACAGCGGAGTTGTAACTTGGACTAATAAAATCAAATGTGACAGTGGAGTAAATTATCTTAGATTTTGAAACAGTACAGGGAAGACCCAAAATGCATTCCAGAGCAGTTCCTAGAAGGGGAGGTGAATGACATTTGGCAATCAGACAACTATGCCCACAAACCCAACCCTGTACATGATACCCGTGGATATAGGGAGGCAACCACATTCTGGAAGCTGTCCAGAGAGTGCTGGGGGTGGGAAAAGGACAATTTGCCTATCCAAACACAGAGGCCAGATAAGCACACACATGAATTGATGAGTGTAGACACCAAAACATATCAGAAAGAGCAGAGATCAGCATTCGACTTTATTATCAGGTGTAAATATCATAGTAGGACTTCTACACAACACACTCTGTTATTTAATGGGCTTAAGAGTATATGTAGTACATATAAAATTTAATTTTCTACAGCTGTAATGAAATGAAGGCAGCTAAGGGATCTGCTGCTTAATTTAAAGTCATCCACCTGGATGACATAGAGACCTCCTGATATCACTGTTATAAAATTAATAACTACTAAATCATATAGTGATAGAATGATTTAGTTCAGAAAGGACCTGTGTAAGCAATCAGGTCCAACCTGAGCAGGTCCTCTGCTCAGAGGTGAAGTTGAGGACCATTTCAGTAACTTCAGAAACTCACCACATAAAAGTAAATGGTGATGCTATAGAACAGTACAGCCATAGTATGGTTTACTCTGCATAGATTCCAGTGGTCAGACAGCAAGCTCTAGCAGTGGGAATTCTTATTTTATGACAGCATCAATCTCCATGCCATGATTTTCTTCAGTTGCCACTTGGACAATAGACCTTTTCATTATCTTGTTCTTTTGAGAAAGACTCATTTGCACTTTCTGGTACTGAATCTAGACATCAGAGTTTCCACAACGTGCCCAGAAAGAGTAGCATGGGAAAACTGAGAAAATTCACTTTTACCATGCAGAGTACATATTTAAATAAGAGCATATATCATGTGACATATGATACATATGTAGGCTGCTTAGTTTTGTCTATGAAGTAGTCACAAACCATAGCAGACTGTTAACTGCAATCAGAAAGACTTGGAAAAAAAAGGATGCAACAGTTCTGAAACTTATTTGCAAAGTCACACTGACCCCAGTACCAGCACTACTGTAAATTAATAATTTGGGGTTTTAAACCCACTCCATTCCAAATACTCTTTTCTCATAATGAAAATGCTAACGAGTACACTGTATGAAAAGAGCTTGTTAATGATACCAACAATATAATTAAATAGTGCTTACTGTTTTATTCTCCTATGGAGATGGTTTATAAGTCATGAGAGAGTATTTAGATCTGATTAGCCTTTCCCTAGTTTGCCTGGACTGACTAAAACATTTTTTACCATCACAGCTGGGTTCCTGAGTCCCAGCTTGCAAGCAGTAGAATGTGCATTCCCTTGTTCATGAGAAATCCCAATGAAGTCAATGGAGAGACTCACTTAATTAGGTGAATATTGACTGCAGGATTAAGGATCTTAACTGCAGCTTTGTGTAACTGAGTGCTGAATTTTCTGAAGAGGTAAAACAAATCAAATTTAATTTGATGAATATCACAGTGATGTACAGTACATGAGGAAAAGCTTAGAAAATCTCATGCTTGAAGCTGAGATGTCTACATGAAAAGCATAATACTCCAAAATTACTTTGTAGATTTTTTAGGATTTAATGGGAAAGCCATATGGGTATTTTATTTAGCTCTTGATTTAAGGAGAAATTTTGATGGAATATGGTTTGGTAATTTCTTCTGAAGTAGTCAGCTGTCTGACAGAAGCACAGCTATACCATGTCACCTTTTCAGATCTCAGTCAGGATCATTCACCCTTTGAATGATGGTCCCACAAGCAAATCCAAGCATTTAGAAAGTATTACATAAATCAGCAGGTTGCATTCTTCTCTCTCAGTCAATATTCTGCAGTTCAGCAGTGACAGAGACCAGTTTGACACAGAAAGGACTGTCTTCTGAAACAGGAATACGCGGTCATTAAAGATAACTTTTGCCAGATTAATGAGCGCCATCTCAGGAGGGTTTCCAGGATAAGTATATCAAATTCAGCAAACCGTCCCTCACTCCTTGCACCTCCAGCACACGCAGGGCTCTCGGGACGCCCGGGCAGCCCCTGCCCTGCACGTCCCCGGCCGCTGCAGCCACCTGTGGCTGTACCTGGCACGGGAGAGGGCGCAGCCCGCGCTGCCGCAAGCTGGGAGAGAGAGCCGCAGGCTGCTCCCGAACACGTTTCTGAGCAAAGTTTGGTTCCGAAGCTACACGAATCTTACAATACGGAGGGGTGGGGGCGTTTCCTTACAGCAGATACACGTTAAATGAGTTACGGCGGCATGCACAGGGAGAAGGATAAATGAATAGTTTGCTCAGACCCATGCAGTCCAGAGGAAAGGGAAACCCTTCGCCTGCGGGCTGCACCACGAGCAGCGGGACCCGCTCCAGCGGGACCCAGCAAGCGAACATCCAACCCAGCCCCAGACGCCACCGCGGCCCCTCGCCTCGGCCTCCCGCTCCCCGCAGGGCCCCGCCGCCCGCGGGGCCT
>VXBR01004469.1:490336-507142 GCA_013400215.1 Cisticola juncidis
GGTTCCTCCCTGCCGGGGCTGTCCCTGCGCTGTGGCGGGCGGCGAGGGGCGCTCCCGCAGCCCCGGGAGCAGCGCCTGCCCCGGCCGAGCGGGCTCTCCTGAGGGGGCCGTGGGTCCCTGCTAGAGAAAAGCGGGGCGGTTTCTGTCTGGCTCAGCGCATCTTTCCGCGGCCGGTGCCGTGCTCCCCGGGCCGCAGCCTCCCAGGGAAGCCGACCAAGGGAAACGTCGAGGAATGGAAATCGCATTCCCAGCGCGCAGCACCCGCAGGCCAAGACAAACAGTCCCTGGTGATTCATGCGGTGTCTGCCACCGCGGCCGGTGGGAGTCTCCGTCGGGGAAAACGCTGAGGGAAGCGTGAAATAAGCTGGCCAAGTGGCAGGGAGCGTCGTGTCTTAGCTGACACAGCAGCGGCGCGGTCAGAAGTCCAGGTGGAAAAACTAAGTGTGGGGTTTATAGCAACACTTACGGTATTATGTATGAAGAAGAAAAAATGAAATTCCTGCTTTGTTCCCAAGCAATTGTGATTTCTGTTTCCTGGGAAAAAAAAAAAAAAAAAAAAAAAAAGACCCCCCCACCAGTGAAAGCCACTTAAATAGCAGAGGTGAGCCGGACTCGCTGTCACTGTCCAACAGGAAAGACACAAATCGCCAAGCCATGCCAAGCCAACTGCAGTACATCAAGTGCCAGAGGAGTCCGACAGAGGAGACTTGTCCCCCTCAGAGTTGCTGGCATAGTGAGTAATTCTGGCAATCACAGTGCTACTTTGTGTAAGATTTATAAAACGCAATTAATTGCCTGTGATGTGGGTGTACAAAATCTAATCTCAAAAAGGAAGCATATAGATAACAAGCAAATCTCAAAGTGAAAGTGGTTGGATTCACCTTATCTTTAATTCTGAGCACTGGCTCCTGAACCTTTCCTGCAGCCAGAGAAAAGGGAAAAAATAAAAATGCGACTGAGCACTGATAGACATTGTGGCAAACCCAGCAGAGCCAAGTGCAGAACAATTCACCCATTCTATTTCATCCTTGTAATGTAGCATAGGATGAGGCCTCAGTCACGGTCCTAATTAATGCTCTGCTGTCTTAAAATACAGAAATCATACTTCCATTTCACTGTGCTGTGCTTGAGGCATCAGCTGAGTTGCCAGAGGAAGACAAAGTCGGGAGAAAATGTAGTGACGAGATCATGTGAGTGCCCAGAGTAACTCTGGTGGCTTTAGCTCCAGTTTATGAGAGCCCAGCACCAGTGTTCTTCCCAGAGGCTGTGCAGCCTGCTGCTGCTGGCAGGTTTAACACGTGGAAGGTATCCCAGCAGGAGATTGGAGGAAAGGATGATGGCAGCAAGTCAGCACAAAGCATCTCTTTGTTTCATAAAAGACAGCATAGAAGATGGGGTATTTTTATTTGACTTTGGTATTTCTTTAATACTGCACCAGAAGTACTGTGTAATCCCCACATTTCAAAGTCTCAGTCTCTTTGCCACTTGTCCTTTCTCAAATGATGAGCTTCTGTCCTCCACTCCCATCGTGTGACTTCTTTTTGAATTTGGAGAGCCTTTGTTCCATCTGTCAACATTTGAGACAATGGGTAGAGGAAAACTGGAGGCTGTAAAGTAAAAAAAAGCTGGAGGCTTCTATCAAGCCATGCTTTAATATGCAAAGAATCAAAAATCTAGCAAAAAAAAAAACCAAGAAAAAAAATCAGGCAATTATTAAGCTGCTTGAAGATTGCTAACTAGACACCTGAGGCTTTGGGTCCTTTTGTTCCTTTCCTGTCTTCTCTTAATTCCTGGAAGGATTATTCTCAGTCTGGAAGAGGCTCCCAGTGATGTACTCTGCTTCTCAGTTATCACAGGCAACAACTTAATATAAAAACCACATTTCAGAAAGTAAGTTTCACATTATAAGCGGGTGCTTTAAGTAAAACAGCAGTGAACTGATTTTCCTTCTGCTGTTAGAGGACTGTTCCAGACTTTCACGGTAGTTAGACAATTCTTATTAATTTCCAGTTCAAATGTATTTATGGCCATTTTGTATTTGTTTCCTAGTATCAACATTGTCTTTTAATCTGAACATCTTATTTTGTTCTCCAAGGCTTGCCTGGCTAGGGCATTTAGTGACAGCAATCATTTTCATCTTTCACTCTTGTTTCACTCAGCAAGTTCTTGCTGTGTTTGTGGCTCCTGAGAGAGGTGGGCAAAACTAACACGATATACCATGCAAGCCCTCTCCACATGATTTCTGTTTATAGAAAATACTTCTCCTGATGTGACCAAGGATTTCACTATCATCTTCAGTGGCTACAGCACCACTGATGGCTGATGGTCACCTTGGTGTTCAGTTTATATATGCACCTGCACCTGTTTGCCAGTGGATTAATCTTCTCTAATACATGATCTTGAGGGTCTCTTCCAGCCTTGATGATTCAGTAACTCTGTGATTTTATACTATGGTGTTTCACCTCTCTTCTAGTTTTGTTTGTTTGTTTGTTTGTTTGTTTGTTTGTTTGTTGTCTTGTTTTGGTTTGGGTTTTTTTCTATCATTCTTAATTGTACTTACTGTAGATAACAAAGTAGAGACTGATTTTTCTATCTTTTGAAGCAAAAAGAGTTTATTTATCTTACAGTGAGTGAAACTTTTCCTTTGGGTTGGATTTAGTGGCAGTATTAGAAGCATCCTTTCACTACCTAGTTTAATTTAGCTACAAACCATACCATGATTACTACAGATCTTCTGTAGTATCTATCTTTTTTTTTTTTTATTACTGCAGTTTTGCTTTTATGCACTTTTCTGTGAAATATCATCTTACATTTGAAAGGATTCTCAAGATATTTAGGGGCAAGGAGACTTGATTTTTCTTTCAACATTATCAGGTACACATTAAATGAAGATATTTTATACCTACAATATCACATCTACTACTATCTAGTAGTATTTTCAAGAAGCCTTTCATCCTTCATCTTTTCACTACAACTTCTTTTTCAAAGTTTTCTTCCTCTTCAGTCTTTTAAAACACAGTGATTGGTGCAGAGCCAAAATATTCGCTCATGTCACCACCATCACCACCAGTGATTGTACTAAAAATCATGTTTTGGAGAGTTCCTAAGGTAAGGTTTCTTGACTTCAGGTAAAACAGAAGAGTCACCATATGAGGCTATAGCTTAGAGATGCTGGACACAATCCTTGGGGATTTTTTTGGTCACTTCCTACTTCAATTTTTCCATATAATTCCATATAATACTGTCATTCAGTGCATTACACACAAAACTAGTAATAGAACACAGGACTACTTAGGGAAACAGATTTTGTCAAAATATCCTTTTTTTCTTTCTTTTTAACAGGCTATGAAATGGATCAATATGGGGCTGAGTGTAACCATTATACACTTGGACATTTCTTAGGCACTCATATAACACAATATTTTGACTAGGGAGCTATAATGCTGCAGCACTGCACATATGAAATAGATTGCAAAAACACATGATAAATCTCAGCTGTATGTGAGCAAAGAATGCTTATTAAGGGAGTGTGCTTCAAGAGAAACTCTGCAAGGATAAATTTTTGACTCCATAATGCTTTAAATTCTTTATCCACAACATTAAAGAAAACATATTCTATTTTGGTTACACCTTAAAGCTCTGAATAATTCAAGCAGAATGTTTAAAAAACCTTGGAGTGGGATAGCAAAGAACTGAAAGAACCATTAGAGAACTGGAAAATATGCCATCCAATGAGAAACTCAGGAAATGCAATGCCTTTAATAACTCAGATTTAGCAGGTGACTTAAGGACACCATATAAGTAAGTGTATAAAACTTGAATAAAAGGTGTCTTCAATGCAGCCAACAGAAATGTAATAGTACTTAATGATAGAAACCTGCAGATAGAAAAATCAGACTAGAAACAGTCTGGTTTATCTACATCTCCATCCTTCATATTTGATAATATTTTGTAAGGGTTTTTTTTCTCCTTTACAATTTTTTTTACTAATAAAGAACTGCTGTGGTAAGGCAATCCATAAATTAATGCAGAAAATAACCAATTTGGGGTAATTCTTTATCTTTTTGTATATTGAAAGCTCAAAAAAGATCTTGTATCCAATTCCAAAAGTGATGCCTAGACAGCAGATTCAATGGTTGCCCAACTTTCAGCTTGCTCAGTTTCACTGCTGCCTTGGTGCCTGCAGTTCTGCGTTGCAGACCACGTTTTCTCCAACACGTGGAGCTTGCCATTCCCCTCCTGCCTTGGCCCCAGGGAAATCTGGTATGGAGAAAGACACCAGTTTGGACAAGGCTGAGCAGGCTGGTGCCCAGCTCATGCACAAGCTCCCTGCAGCTGTTTGGCTGCCTGAGTTCCCCTGTGTGCTCTTACATCACACCCAGCACAAACCAGCAGAAATCCACTCCTCACAAAAGGCAGAGGTGGCTCCTGGTGTCTTTTGCAGGACAGTCTGAGGTGCAGGTGTGGCGTGGCTGCTGCTGACTGCTGTTTGCACAGAGCTTGGAGCACCTGTCCTGGAGGTGTCCCTGAGGGTGAGCCCTGGGTGACCAGCACAAGGTCTCACAGAGAGCTGCACAGACCTGCCAGCCCTCCTGGGCTCCCAAGGTCCTCAGCACAGCCCTGGCAGCAAAAACAGACTCCTTGTCTTCTGGATGGTAGAATAGGATTGGCAACAAAGGGATTAACATTTACATTTCATTATGAACTTAATGAAGGACCTAGTTACTGGGGCGATTTCCACAAACCCAGGTGGCGCAGGAGTCAAATATTTTTTAAAGTTACGATTTTTTTTGAGAAACCACTAAAACCTCTTCTATATACTTAGGAGCATATAGAGGTGCCTGCAGGTGTCTTAGGAACATACAGTTTCTCTGAAGATCATAAGTAATCTCTCTTAAACCTAAATTCAGTGCAGGTTTGGTGCCTTCTGTTACCTCCTCAGGATGATTCATTAGTCAGACTTAACTGTGGCTTAGCATCACAGCTGTGATAGCCAAAAGAAAAGATGCTTTCGGTACACATCATTTAATCAACACAAAACTTTTGTATGTATGCATATATATGTACATGTGTATTCTGTATATTAATACATATAATATATAGAATACATATATAATGCATATTAATAAATTATCATCATGGCTTTTTGACAGAACATATTTCATCTGAGACATGCAGAGCCAGGCAGCATTCAATAATTACACTTTTTGTTTTAACTTTTTCTTTTAGATACATACTTATGAGTTTAAGTACCACACTCTTGTTGATATGTGCTACAAGACATCTCTTTCCTTTTTAAAGTAGTGATATCATCACTAAAGAGGAAATCAGAGGAAGTCTCAAGCCAGGAGCCACAGCAATGACAGATCAGGCAGGTATTTCTGCTGCAAATGTTGCCACAAAAGCCCCCAGGGATCTGATTGGACTGGCTATCCTTTGGCTGCTGGGTATCTTAAACACCACATTTTAAATGTTGAAATAATGTTCTTTTTTTGATCTTTGATCTATATAATTCTGTATGAACACCATTAGGTCAAGAGCCATACTGCTAAATGCTGCCAAAACTGTAGTTCAGATGATATTTGGGTGCTTATTTTGAGCACAACATAGACATTACATAAGATTCATGAAGAACGTTGTTATTTCATTTAAGATCCAGACACATGTGAAAATTCAGATATTACTACATCTAGAATGTTCTTCAGTGTGAAAGAACTGTTTTAAAGCTAGCAATCTGCATGCCTTCTGGATCATGCTGTAAGAACTAAGTTGAGCTTCTTGTGTGTGTGATGTCAATTTTATCCCAGAACTCAGTAAGAAAATATTGTCTGGGATTCTGAAGGACAATTGAATTTAAGCATGGCGTGGCTTAAATTACCAAGGAAAATGGTGAAAATGCCATTTTCCTGATCACATATTCAAAGTTACAGTAGAAGTAAAGCTGGTGAATACACTTGGCACAGTAGCAATCCCAGGACACTTTTTCAGCTAGCTAAAGCAGGTGAGTGCTGTCTGCAGACAAATTCCTTATGTATTTTACCAACAGTACATAACCTCATTGAGTCCTGCCTCTGATGATATCATGTATCAATTTTTTTCCTAGTAAACATTATCCAGTCTGGATGGTAAACACAAGCTGCCACACAGTTCTGAAGAAAATAAGGAAAAGATGTAACCTATGTATAAGGATTGCTTTTCAGTTACCGTCTGCAAGAGTTCTGATTTTCTTGTTCCAAAACGTCTTGAAGAGTTAAATGAAGTTTCCAAGAGAATTTCAGCAGGAAGAACTTTGTTAATTGCAATATGTGGGTCCCAACAATCAAACCTTTGCCTTCTGTCCATTTCTTTGAGCCCCTGTGGCTGACAGCAGCTGCTCCCCGTGGCACCCAGAAAATTGGAAGTGTGCAGTGGTACAGAGACAGCAAGGCAAAAGGGGCCTGAGCCTGAATGTCCAGCCATGCCCACCAGGGAGTTACTTGCCTTTTTCATTTACTTTAAGAATGTGGAACGATTCTTAGATTCAAGCCTGTCAAGATTCTAATTCTCAAACATCTGGAAATGAAATACAGCAAGATGAGCACAGAAGTGTGAGAGAGAAGTGCAAGTTCTTTCCATATTCATGCTTCTTCAAACCCTTTGATCTCTTTCAGTTCCCTGTTTTTATATGTATATAATGAAGTTTAGAAACTGAATTGTGAACAGAAGTGTGCAATTCATGTAACATTGATCTATTATTAACACTCAGGATAGTCCTTTTTACCACAAGGGAGAAATAAACACTTTCCATTACATCTGTGTTTGAGTGTTAACTGAATTTGTTCTTAACCAGCAGCATGTTCCTGGAATTATAGAAAATGTCAGCTGAATGCAAAGGACTCAAGTAAGAAAACAGTATGGGTTTGCAAAATATGTCTCTGTTTCCTTTTAGAGGTGATATGAAGTACCATGTACAAATTAGAATCATGTCAAGCAGGTGGCTAGCTATAGGAAGAGATGCTCAAAACAGCAAAGAAAAAGTGAAGTGCACATCCAAAATAGAACTTGTGAATGTGGCAAAAGGATGATATTTTAGAGGGATGATGAGATAGAGCAAATTGTCTACTTACTTCTTCAGGAAAACAGATTAGATTTAGCCTCGAACCCTATATCCTTATCTTTTAAGTGATTTTTAAGTGATAAAAATGGAGAATCATAAGGTAATTGACAAACTACCAGTGATGGTTGGTCAGTGTTACTGACCAACTGTAACACCTGCTTTACATGACAGTAGTTTGAACCACAGCAGACATTTAAACCAACCAACAAATAAATAACACAACCAAACAAAAACGGTCTTTATTTAGGAAGAATAGTAGAGAAAGAAAAGATTGATAAAGTTTTATTTTCAAGATATTTTAGGAATTAAAAAAACCTCACTGTAACTAGCAGGATCTTGCATTCTTTTTTTTTTTTTTTTAAAGATACCAAACACCTGCAAATCTGGCAGTTCGGGAGTCAACTGAGACAGTTTGATTTCAGTAAGCACTGGACCCAGGAAAGGGTGTCTCCTCTAATTATACAATTAAGACTGATGCTTCCACTGATAGACTCAAATTTGCATATGCATTGCAAATTCTGCTTGATTAATTGCAGTACAATGTGGTTTATAAAACCTATGACCTAGTAGTACACATACATTCCACATTTCCAATCATAAAGCTGTCAGATACAAATGTTTAAAGTGATTTAAAAACTATGGTTTGATTTCTCTGTAGACAAATAAAGACACTTCATAGTACAACATTATAATCTTCCTTATAAGCATTTCAAACCTTGCATACCAATAAATAAGAAGCTGAATTCCTCCACTGGCAAAAGCCAGTCTTTTTATTGAACTAACAACCATTTTATTTATTTGAACTACTTTCTATTAAGATCTTAAATTTTCTTGTTTGCAATAGAAACTAACAAAAATTTTATCTATGGCCTTGAGAAATCTGTCTTGCTTCTGTTTGTCTATGCAATGCTAAAGACTTTGCTATCTAGAAATATTTTATTAGTCAACACAGTCAAAGGCAGGATAATAACTGAGAGCTGCAGCAGCTACAAACAAGGGAGACATGAACCTTCAAACACATTCACATCAAGGGGAGGAGACTATTTCCATCCCAGCACAGGTATACCAAATTGAAAAGCAATAAATACCTCAGACCATCATGAATTGTACAAATGCCAGCTTCTATTCTGATCCAAATAATAATAAACACTTCAGAACAAAATTTGAAGGAAAAAAAAGTTTCAAAACATGAACGTGTGATAAATACAGATTTAGTTTCTCAACATAAGGTAGTACTCATCCAACTTGTTGAGGTTTTTTTTGAGGCAAAGGCAAATGTAGTACATCTAATCTGTCTGCATTTCAGAAAAGCATTGCCACAGAGGTGATTTATAACTGAAAAGGGAACGAGCAGAAGAAATGTGGGCTAATTATGGACCCAGCTCAGGGTCAGGAAAGACATTCTATGTTGGGTGCATGTAGACATCACAAATACAACCAGAAATCACATCTTAAAACTTTCCAAGCTTGTGACTCACTCTGGTCTCAGAACCCCTGAGAAAAAGCTGTTTGATAGATGTTTGTTTGTTTCCTCAAACATCCACCTCCCTCTTTTCTTAGACATCCCTTTTTGCAGCTCATCCTCATGTAAGATGAACTGCTGTGAGCTCAGCTGGGGCAGTGCTGCTGGTGCATCTCTGGTACAAGAGCCACAGATAAGGCAGCTCACATCTCAGTGTTGCTGCCTGCACCTGCACAGCAGCAGTTATGGAACCATGCAGGTTCTGTTGCTTGGTGCTAACAGGAGTGCAGCACTTGACAGAGGAGTTTTTCTGAGCTTCCCTTTTTCACTGGGGGCTACTTTTCTGGGCCACTGGAGTGCTTTCAGTGTCTGTTGAGTGTAATAATACATTACTTCATTTGAACCTTATTTGTCCAAATTATGATGTCAGGACTTGTTATCCAGGCTGATAAATGGAATTGCAGAGAAGAATAAGTAACCAAAACATAATAATATATTATGCCGTGCTTTGGGCTTTTTTTGCTGATAATTCACAAGATTAAAAAACACAAAGAAAATATACAGTTGAAACAGAAACCAGTCAGTTCTGGATGAACATATGGCCACAGGCACTGTGACTAAATATCTGTGTATTTAAAAGGAAAAGATTTGCATTAAAAATAAGCGCCAAGTTCAATACTTTTTAAAGAAAAAAAACCCCTCAAAACTAGTGGATCAAATAGTCTGTTTTGAAGTTTTGAACTTCTTCAGCTGTTTTTCTTAATGGCAAGCAAAGCAGCAGGATCACACAATAGCAGGAAATTTAAGCTGTTCTGTCCAACTGATAAAGCTACTTTCATCCTCTGCTCTAATACAATGAAAGGAAAAAAACTCATCCCATTTTTCTAATGATTTAATGGGCAGAAGACTTCATAAATTCCCAAAAGATAAATATTTTAATTAATTGCCATCTCTTGCCTTTGTTCCTTTACTTTCATTGTCCTTGCTCCCCCAGGTGAGAGTATCTGATCTTGCCAAGAATGACCACATTCATATAAATAGTATCAATCTCCCAGAGTGTCCCACTGATTTATTTTTTCAATCTGTTAAACTGGTGCACTGGTGATACACAAAATAAAACTATAAAAGTACTTACCTATCCAGACACCTTTTCTCCATAAGAGAGAGGACACCTATTTTGTGCTTGCCTCTGGCACAGAATGAAGGCTGAAATATCTTCCATCCATAAAGTAGAACATATCTTATTAGGATGGTATCTGAATTTTAAAGAACACCTTGCCCATCCCAGCATTGAGTGGGATCAGAAGATTCAATGCTAAAAGTTTACTCATGTTGCACCTCTAATTTCATTGCTTCTACTGTCATGAAGGGTCCTGAAATGGGAAGTTTTGGAGAGAGGAACAGATTCATGAAAAAAATGAATGTAAAAAGACCCTCAACCCCTTCAAAAACCAGAAGTATTTATATAATTAGGGAAAGTTTATATGAAACAGAAGCCTGTTAGAGGTATTACCAGGATGCACATAGGTACTGTGAAGGAGCCCAGGCTCTGGGCTAAAAATCTGTATGTGGCTCATCCCTGCTATTGCTGGTCATGTCGACCTCAAAGAGCAAACAGAAGCCCTGTGAAATGCCTGCAGAGGCTCTGCAGTGCTGCAGCTCCCTCCCTCAGAGTAGCTTCAAATCTCTTTTGTCTCTGCTGGCTAGCAAAGCTTCTCATGTAAGCCAAGTAGCCAGCCCTGCTGCAGACCTGATTTATCTCCTTGCTGTTTATTCAGCTTTCCAAATGACCCTGTGTTCTCCACTCAGACTAATTAGTTAAGTCCAGCTCTGGCTACAAATGAACACATTTCATTATTTCCCAAAAACTCTCCTGTCTGAAACATCTGAATAATCTGTGTCCTGGTTTTAGCTATAATAGAGCTACAGAAAAAGAAAATAATTTATTGCATTAAATTTCACTAAGCTTCTTCACTAAAATAAACTACTGCTGTAGCTCTTTGTCCAGGGTATAGTTGTAGAGCTGCCTTTTTGCTCTGAAATAGCTTTGTATCTGCTGGCTGGGTGACAATGAGCCTTTCACTCCCAATGCTGGAGTATCCTCTTGTGCTGGAGGTAGACACAGGCTGCAGGCAGAAGGTCACAGATCTGTATTCCACACCCTGCTGAGCTATTCAGCTGAAAAACTGGCCACAGTGCAGAACGATTCCAGGTCAAACCCATGGGTGTGGAGACATCATTTACAAATACCAGAGCCTTTCTCTGAGAGAACTCTAATCCTCATTTATCAGAGCCAAGCCTCCCTTAAGATAGCTATAGCTGCTGTTTTGGATTTCTCAGAGCTGGGAACTGAGATAGTGTTGAAACATCTCCATAGTAAATTTGCAAGACATGCTTTTTGTGGTATTTGAATGCAGTTTCTACAGCTAATAGAGATGGGTAAATGGAAAAGATACAACCTGGCTTCAGAGAAGCAGCATCTAAGGAGAGCAGCCTTTAAGGAGAGAAAGTCTAAGAAGTCTCTAAGGATAAAACTTAGCTCCAGAGGAGCAGTTTGGAGTCCTCTGTCTCATTAGACACTGGCAGGCATTTAACCAATACTCCTTTTGGTTTGGCAATATTAATCCGTAGATGTTCTTGCATTAAAACAAGTAAGACAAAGGTACCATCCACTTCAGTGACACAATTCTGGAACAGAGCTTATCTAACAGCTAATATAAGAGGTTACATGAGCAATCATGTTTCTTCCTGACCATGGCAGAGGAGAAAGGGCACAAAAGTCAATCAATATTGCAGCAGTGAACCTTGTTTCTGTGCTGTTTAGAAGATGTACATGAATGTTGCGCTCCCATGTTCTGTTCCTGTTCCTCTTCTGCCCTTAGCAGTAGCCAAGTCTTCCATTTTACACATTCAGTGTGCACAGACTTGTTATTAGTAACAATTTTTAAAACTGTCCATGGTGTCCCTAGCCAACAGGGTAGAGGTGAGGAATGCCTTCATTTGAAAGAATTTGGAATTTCTTTGGAACTTGTTGACTGGTTACCATTTGCTCTGCTTCCTTGCCAAGATTTTATGTGGCTGTACATTGATTCAACGTGGCCTTTGCTAACATACCAAGACTAGCTTGTTTTTACCAACCAGAGGTTTTCCCAAAGAAATACACACAGGGTAACATCTAAAATGAAGGTCATTAGTCATTGTTTTAGAAAATTTCATGTACTTAAAAGCACAAGTGCCACACTGTTGGGCCACCACTACAAATTCATTGTTGCTTTCTCCAATATGATGCATGCATGAGTGTAGAATGAAGGAAAGCTGCAGTGCTGCATTGTTCAATTGGAAATGAAGGCATCAGGCTCATATGAGAAAAGCTGGATTTGTGCCTTAGCATGTATAGGATTTGTGAAACCTGCAACACCTTGCAACACATTAAAACAAACAAAAAAACAAACCCAAAAGAAGCCCCAGAAGAGATTTCAGCAAAAGCTCTACTTATATTTCTGGTACTACCGAGATTTGGATTCATGTTTTCTGGTTTTGGCCTTATATTTATGATGTTTCATGTCAACATTTCCCCAAAGTAGGTTCCTTCCACTAGTAAGCTACTAAAAATTTTTAATAAAAAGCTTCTGTATTAGAGTTTCAGATACAAAACCAGGAGAGCATTTGAGTAAGCAGATGCTTCTAATATCTGTGAGAAAGGAAAAAATGCAAGGGATATTGGAAAAAACTCTTAGGAGTAAGCAGTTCCCAAAACACAGAAACTTAAGAAGCCAGCTTTTTAATGGGCTGTGTCACAGATGACTATTAAAAATAAATTACAGAAAAGCTGTGGTGTAAATTCCCCAGAATTATACATGAAAATGGAGAAAGAATTCAACATCTAAACACCCTTCAGCTGGAGTTCATATCTCTTCATGTAACCCACAGAATCTCATTTTTGTTTGGGAGCAATGGAACTCATCTCTCATGGGGATCTTCTGATAACAGTCACCAGAATGAAACTTGATTACATTATCTGTTACCTCCTACCCAACTATTTACTCTGTGGGCATGTCATGGTTTTGGTACCATAACCTTCCTGCCCTCTTTAACTCAAACTGGACCAAATCCAAGAGGAGTTCTGGCAGGACAAACTGTACTCACATTTATGCACGCCTGGGGTGTGTGAAGAAGTCTTGATTCTCTAGTGAGACAAGCTAAAGTCTTAAGAAATTGCATGTGAATTAGCACGTTATCCCTATTATGGTGTAGAAAAAAAGAAGCCTCAGCTTTCAGTGCAGCTCAGTTTAGCCCTGTTCTGTATTACACATTCCATCAGACCTAAAAAAAATGCCTGCAGTTTTGGACAATGAAGTAAAACCTTGAATTATCTTTTGGTCTTATTATGCAATAAATGATAGAATTTACTGTCCTTTCCTCCATTCATACAGTGTGATGGGAAAGCTGGTGAATTGACTGGTGAAAGGACTAAAAAATTATCTTTTAGTCCTCTACTTAAAAAATTCTACTGTGACAGAATGATTAGACAGGAATTTATGTATGTTTGTGCATGGAAGACCATAACAAATTAATTCCATAGTCTTGAGGAAACAATCCCTTTTATTGTAGAGAAGTTTGTATACACAGATGCAACATATTTACAATCAGCTTTTCTCAAACAGATGACTGCTTAACATCCTTCACAAATCTGTCAAGAATGAAAGAAAACAAAACTCAGAAGCCCAGCCGGCCAGCACAACCCCTAAATTCAGATTAATTCCCAAAGATATCTGTAATGAGAGTAGATGACATTATTGAGAGGGGAAAAAAATAGGACTGTGACAAAGATCAGTGGATGGATTTCAGGACTGGTTCACTCAAATGCATTTCTTAGTTTGATCTCAGAGTAGATAAGCCATGAACTAAAATTCCAACAAGCAGATGGGGACCTGCATTTTGCCAGGGATATGGAAGAGACAGGCAGAAAGAGTCTGTCCTTTCCTTCCCTGGACTCTGCAAGAACAGCTCACAGTTGCAATCTCTCTGACAAGAATTTGTTGGTCCTGTGTTCCCCTGGAAAGCTCTTTTCCAGAAAAAGTCAGGCAAAGTTGTACATCTCTTCAGTCGGCAGAATGGAGTCAATGCACCTAGGGTGAGAAGAGGTGTCCTCCTCAGGAAGGGTATGGACTCACATACCAGCCCAGCCACAGGAGAGAGGTGGCACTTTGGTGTCTCCTGGTGCCTCTCCAAACTGTGACTCAGCCCTGCACTGCCCTTTACCCTTTACCTGGGGTGCTGTGCATCGGCACCAGTTTAGCTTCAGCCTTTTCCATCACCCCAAATGCAGAGAGAAACAAGGAGAGGTAGAGACACACATTATATTCCCTTTTCATGTTCCTTTTCAATTAAAAGTAGAAACTTCATCAAAACAAAAAGTTACATGTGCAGGAGGCACTTCTCTAGAGAAGAAATAAATACCTCACACAAGCATTCATGGAAGGACGAGGCCCATGAGAAAGATTCTCAGTACAACCAGTTCAGTCATAAAAGGAATCTAACCCCCCAACACTGATGTATATGAGAAACAAAGAAAACATATCTGCTGATGCTCAAGGAAATTACATGCTCAAGTTCCCCACAGATTTGGAACATGTATCTTAGAATCTGCACAATTTAGTTTACACTCAGCAGAACACTGCGATATTTACAGGCACATTCCGATGGGAAAACATTTGCATGTTGAGTGTGAAAGACACAGATTTGTCACCGAATCCTGGGACTTTAAATCAGGGATTTTGTGACCTCAAAATACTATTTGTGAAGTTAGTGGGGAGGAAAAAGGTGTGTAGGTGGGAAAAGAAAGATATCAGAATTTGCTACTTTTTTTTTTTTTTTGAGCATTACAGTGGTTTCACACACACACAAAGTGAGTCTGTGTAGACCACAGGTTCTGGCTTGTTACACATAGAGTGCCTGGTCTATTCTCATTTCCCATACTTATCATTCCCAGTTAAATATGTTTCCCATTAGCCAGATTGATGAGAACAGTACATAAGACTAATTCGTCTTCTTCTTGCAATCATCATCATCATTCACAGCACAGTAACTTCAGAAATACTCACAGAAGAAGAATGAAGTGGAATGTCACTTTTTTGGACTTGGTCTATATTCTGAAGTTGAATGTGGGCATCTGAGAAACACATTTTTAATGCCTTGGAAGTTTTACAAATAAAAAAATGAAGTTACACTCTGAACCTGACTGAGAATACAAAGTTCTATGTTCTCTAGCACTGTATGTCAGACATGGCGGAAAAAGCTATTTGGTGACTACCTTAACCCTAGTGCTACCCAGAATTATTCTGAAACTAGTTCACTAGTTTCTGAAACACTACTGTAGTTGCAGCAAATTATTAAAACTATCTACAGAATATGAGTCATACAATTTAAGTTTCAATATGTCAGCAAAACAGCAAAGTGTAACCCACAGAGGTTATATGCTGGAAGTGAAATTATCAAACTATTGCTTCAATGTCTGTAAAGTAAAGCTATCCTCCCTAGGGACACAGCACTCTCACTTATGCTGACACGTAAGGTGGTGGTGGATCTTTAGCAGCTCCATTCCCAGGATCATCATATGGTGGTAACAGGACCTGCAGGAAAGGAAAAAGAGGGTTGTTGTTGTTTTTTTTTTAATAAGTCCAAACCAAACAAACCCCAAAACAACAAAAACCCCAAACAAACCAACAAAAAAGCCCGCCAAAACAAACCCCCAAACAAAAAAAGAGTAAATTATTAGGCAGGAACAGAACAGTTATGAAAAGAAATAATAGCTTGAAGTTCCTCCTTTTCAATGTGTATACTGTTTTCATTATGAAAGAAAACATAATTTCTTCTAATATCTTAGTAACCCCAGTGACAGCTTGATTTCACCTGTTCACTGCTGGTACCTGAATTTGTTCAATCTGCAGTGATAGTGGCTGCTTCTTCTGCAGCTCTTCTCTGTCAAGAGATCTAAACCTTGTCTTCTGGAGGAGAGCTCAATCTGCCAGAGCGAGAGAAGTCCCAGAAACCTCTCCTTCTGAGCCCTCCCTGGAACAGCTAATAATTATTTTGGAGTGGCAAAAAAGAAAGTAAATGCCTAAATGAATCTCCTATTTTATACTTCTGGAGTAGTCAGCCATGAGAAGGAAGATCTATACTCCCAGAAGCATTTCAGTGACTACTTCAACATCTGATAGCAATTAGGAAATTAAGACAGGTTTAGTCATATATCACCCCCATTCACTGGAGTCCAGGCAGCTTTCTAAGACATGGGAGATCCAAGTTCAGGCCACACAGGGCAGAGGAGAGATTTGAACCAAGATTTCATCTTGTTTAGGCAAGCATGCCAGCCATCATCCAATTTTTAATGGCACCTGCACAGACATTAGTTAGCTTGCATGTGAAATGGCAGGAGTTGGTCTGTGAACCCCAGCAGTTCACCGGGGTTCTGAGGGGATAAAATAGATGACTGAGGATAAAATAGATCTCTGAATGAAGAATGAATGTACATTTCCTAAATATCTCAATAACATGTAAGAATATCACTGATGTACACTGTCTGAGATACTTTATGCAGATGGTGATAAATTATTCATAATGGATTTTCCAGATTTATCAGCATCACTTCTTGGTCATGAAAGAGCACATAAAACTGATTGTCTAAATGCACACAGGAAATATGCTGATCTCAATAAAGCCAGTGGGAGTTTTGCCATGAGAGGATTTCACCAGTTCTTACAGAAGTTCATAACCTGCCTTCTGCAAAGAAACATCCATAAACATCCCTTTGGACCTCAACCACAACATACAAAATCAGTAGGAACCGTTCTATAGATTTAAATAGACTTTGGAACAGACTTCAGTGGGATAGTTCCAAGTGTGATTCACATTATACTCATGTGAGTTTATAAACATGCACTGATGACCATGTGCTGAAGCACATCTGTGCACATAGTTAAGATTACAGGATAGCCACCTTGGCATCTTCAGCCCTTAATCAGAAAAGTTTCATTACTTAGAAAAGGAAATTGTCAGAGCCATTGCTCTTCATATTAATACCATATGTTTGAGCTTGTAAATGCAATATTTTATTCACTACACAATCTAAAACCCCTTGTATTTGAAAAGCATTTAATAAATTATGTCACCCTTAAAGGTGCAAGCGTCTTATGACAGCTCCAGATATAAGGTTTTCAGTTAGGTTTGAATGAGGGAGGGAGGGAGG
>VXBR01004469.1:507155-561158 GCA_013400215.1 Cisticola juncidis
GGAAGGAAGGAAGGAAGGAAATGAATAAATAAATAAATAGGAGAAACTGGGGCTATGTAGCCCTATGCTACTCAAGTAGGACAAGGAGTGCTGAGTGCTGGGTTTTGTTCCCAATAGCATTTAAGCATTTTGTGATAAGCAGTCTTGTATAATATGCAGAAGTAATCCATAATTGACCCATAAGAAATCCTGCTCCTGACTTAGCTGGTGTCATGAGTGGTTTGGTTAATTGTATTACATAAGCATCTCTATTATAAAGCACATGATACAGGATGACCTTCTCTGAAAGAAATAATTACCAAACAAGTTTGCCAATGGCTATAGCATATTCAGTTAATATAAGCGTATGTCACTTCATATTTTTTACATCCTGGTTAATCTGGTTTTGGAGAGTAAGTTTTTTAAGGCAGTGCTTAGAAATATATCTGAGAAGAAACAGAGTTTGTAGCTACTCTTGCCCCAACAGTAGTTTGTTTGTTTGTTTGTTTGTTTGCCTGCTTTGGGGGGCATATTGCTTTATTTCATTAATCATTCCATATCTTTGCAGCTGATTCCACATTTACTTGAACTGCCAGGAGGAAATTTTATTTCTTCAGCACATGTACAAATTTTCTCATATTGCTGCAGTTATTCCTGTTTGAACTCAAGGTCTTAGATCTCTTCTTTCTAAAGGAGAAAATGTGCTCAGTTCTGTATGAATAAAATAAAATATTTGATAAATTGATTATTTCTGCATTCTCACCAAACCTCACTGAACTCAACAGAAATCTTTATGTGCCTCCAGAGAGCTTTGGATTGCTTTTTCCAGCAGCCATTTGTATTCTCCACTGGATGGAATGGTACTTGCCACACGACAGCTTTGAGTTTGAACAGCATTCTGTTCGGCTGCTGTATGAAACCCTTGGGAGTTCTCGTGACAAAACATCTTGTTGCTGTCTTGTTAGAAACAAACACAACTCTAATATACTTTTATCTAACACCTTTTAGAACATAAATGCCAAAAAAAGCCCTACAGATTAAAAAGGTCTATGATGAGTACTGATGGTTGTAAGTGAGCCTTCACAATGTTCTCTCAAGCTTTAGCTTTCAGTAAAACCATCTTTGCTTTATGCTGAAAGACTTCAAGTTACATCACACAGGTGACAGGGACAGGTGACAATGAATAGTTGTGTGGAATTAGGGTGATTACTACTGCAGTTTAATCTGTTGCTATCGTTTGGAGCTCTGATAAATTGTTTGACTTTGCCTTAGAGAGATCTCGGATTTGTCAAATGAATTTGAATTATTCGTGTTATTATTATTTGAAACGTCTTAAAAGATGTTGGAAACATCCAGGCAGAGTCAAAACTCTCTTGGATGACACTTGCATATCACCTGTATGAGACAGGTGCTAAATTGTGGAAATATTTACAAAATAAATATGTATTTGCAGGAATTTCAGCCTATGCCTGGAAATGTTTATCCCAAGCTCTTCATCACAGCTCTGTATGTACTGCACAGAATTCTTCTGCAGAAGTGACCTTTACATTTTAGACACCCAAATCCTTAGGGAAGGCCAGTGTGAGTATATGGGGAGGAAAAGCAGAAAGGGCAAAAGGAGCCCTTTGTTCCACACAGGTCAAATACAAAGTGTCAGTGGGCTCAGGCTGTGTTCTCTGTTTATTAAAAAGAGAAGGGAGAGTAACCACAAGGTGAATAGTGTTAGAGATGAGAAGCATATGCCAGAGCCAGTGCTGAATACAGTGCTGAAATACAGTCACTGCATGCCTTTCCTAATGCAGGGTACGTTTTCTCCTCGATAAAGCACAAGGCTGAGGGACCAGGTTCAGAGACAACTGAACTGAAAGAAGAGGTTTTAAGCAGCACATGCCTAATTGCACCGGTCCTCTGCTCCGGGTTAATTTCATCTCAGTGATTCCAGCCATGACCAACAACCAACTTGCACCAATCTGACACCATTGTGTGGTTTGGAGAGGGTTTAATGGTATGCAATCACATTTATTAATTTCATGTTTACTTCCCTGCTGTCCTGTCATTCACCCAGCCAAGAGGGGTGGAATTTCCTCCCACAGCTGTGGTGCTTTGAGGAGCCATTATCTGCAGCCTAAAGCACACCCAGCTGCAGTGAAGCAGCAGCCAGCCTCAAACAGCTCCAGAGGGAAGGCTGCCATCCACACCACCTGTCCCCTTCAAGGCAGTCCCAAATGTACTGCTGGGTCCTTGACTACACAGATGTTATGAAGATCACCTGGGGAAAACAGAAGATGTCTGTGTGCATACACAGCTATAGCCAGCTGATTGCTTCACTCTGTAGGCAGGAAAGGCTTAGAATAATTCTCTTTTTGCAATGTTTCCTGTCAAATTTGACAATATGTTTTTTTTGCTGAGCAGTCTGATATTACAAAGGAAAATGTAAAATTAAGGTATATTTTTTCTTAAAAATTCCTGAAATCCTTATCTTCTCAATTCAAGCTCTGTTTTGGAGACCTGAGCCACCAATCAGCAGCTACTTCCTTTAGTACTTGGTGCAATAATGAGCTCTGGACTATATGTAAATATCGCTGATTATTTAATCAATTTTGTATTTTATTTGAAAGGAAGTAAGCCTATTAAGGTAGCACTTGTTTTATTTCCTGTACAAAATTTTCTGGAAGATACTAAATATACCGATTTTATTGAAGCCAACCTTCAAAAGGTTTTAATGTTTCTGTGTAGGGCAGAATGTAGGGAGAAATGAAGTAGCATTTATCAAGAGTGTCTGAAGAAATATGTTTTTTCTATAGTGAGTTTCCAAGAGTTCACAGAATCATAGAATATCCTGAGTTGGAAAGACACCCACAAGGATCATTGAAGCCCAACTCCGTGCCCTGCACAGGACCATTCCCAAGAGTCACACCATGTGCTTTAGGGCATTGTCCAAACCCTTCTTGAACTCTGTTAGGCTTGGTCCTGTGGTCACTTCCCTGGGGAGCCTGTTCCAGTGCCCAACCACCCTCTGGATGAAGAACTTTTTCCTGATATCCAACCTAAAACCCTGACACAACTACAGACCATTCTCTCTGGTCACCAGAGAGAAGGGATCAATGTCCACCTCTGCACTTCCCCCCTGTGAGCAAGCTGTAAACCCCTGTGAGGGCTCCCCTAAGCCTTCTCTCCTCCAGGCTGAACAGACTAAGACTCACACCACTCCTCATATGGCTTCCCCTCCAGACCCTTCACCATGCTTGTGGCCCTCCTCTGGACACTTTCTAATAGCTTTGTATCTTTTTCATATTGTGGTGCCCAAAACTGCACACAGCACTCACCAGTGGGAGAAACAAGAAGTATTAAAACTAAACCCACTGAGAATTCAGTTTTCTATTTAATCCCTTTACATGAATTCACATTTTACACTGACTGTATGAAAAGCCTGACAGCCTTTAGGAAAAGAGGGAGCTTTGTTCCAGTAGTGAAGAAAGAGGAATAATAATAATTCTGTGATGAGATGCTGTCAGATGTTACATACAAGGCAAGCACTGGAGACAGAAGTAGGGATTAACTTTCATAATGCTGCAGTTAAGCACTTGCATGTAGGAACAGCTCTCCTGGATAAGTTAAAAAGGTCCATCCAGATCACAGTAATAAGTGGTGGATGATAAAGAAACAGAAGTCCAAGACAGAACGATGAAAGAAATTTAGAAAGAGCAGTGCAAGCATATATAGTTACAACGTGCCCAGAACATTCTGTAAACTGTCAGAAATTTAATTTTCAAGGACCTGCTGGGCTACTGGTCATTAAAGGAATTTTTCTTTCATTGCTTTTTCTAGCCTTTTTCAATCCACGCTGATGTCTAGCACTGCAATGTCCCCTGGCAAGCAGTGCCACAGCTCATCTAGATGTTCCAAGAAGAAATACCTTGGGTTTGCTATGAAACCTGCCAGTAGCTATTTCACTGAGTGTCCCCTAGCTCTTCTCTAAGTCAGTGAGCACCTCCTCTGCCACTCCTGACTCTAAAGACCTCTATCAAGTTTTCTCTTGTTCTGCCCTCTTTCATCCCACTAAGGATCCTCACTCCCCTGCAGTGCAGTACCCACTCAGTTCCTTCAACCTAAGAAACCCACTTGACAGTTTTGGGTCCAGGCTGAAGAGAGAGCTCCAAGACCAGGCATGTGAAAAGTGCTGGGAGGTAGCTGACCTACATTCATGCTCAGGAAAATAGCAGGCACTTTCAGCCATCTGACATGGGTCAGATGATCTTCTGGATGAGATCAACTGCCCTTTAGAAGCCATTCTTATAAGTAAATGCTTGTAAATATGTGCTCCAAAGGTGTTTGTTACAATATAAATAAATATAAATAAAAGAAATATATATAATAATATAAATGGATGCTTTGGTCAAATGAGTCCAGTCAAAGCAAATGTTTCTGAAGAGGTAACAGCGATGTCTAAAAAAAGATGTTCCCACCTTTTTCTTCCTCTCTGTCCCCAGATAAAAAGAGCCTTAGGTATAGGGCCAAAACCAAAGCTTCATATCTGACTCAAATCTTGTTTAATATTAAATGAGATATGCTTGACTTTGTTTCCTACTCAGATGCTGTTATGGTTTCATTTGGATGCTTTTGCTTGAAAAATCTGTCCGAAGTCTGCTAGTTAATTACCATTTAAGGATTTTGTTATATGTTGTCCTTCAAATAAATCCCAAGAAATCTTTTTCTCAACGTGGACAGGAAGTATTTTTATGTTTATTTGTGTGCATTTCCTTTAGAAATCACACCAGAACGATTACAGATGGAGTAACTGGAAGCAGAACAAATTATAAATTATCAGAGATATTTTATAACCCCATTCAGCATGTAGGGTTCAGTGCTTCAAAATCATCTGTGCAAAGTTAGAGCTGGTATGGCTTGTTTGTCTTTGGCAAAACTGCTTGTTTATTCCAAGCCACCAGCTCTCCAAGACACTATTTAGGAAACTACATTAGTTTGTCAAATTTTGTAATGAAGCAGCACAATGTTTTCAGCACTCCAGATAGATGAATACAAGTATATATTTCTAGGATACAACGATATTTAGAGACAGATTGTGAAAGCCCTTGTGTGGGAAGAAAATCGAATCGAGGAAGCTATTGTTTTGTTTTATCATGTGCAGCCTCATAAAAGTCAAAGAATAATGGTGTAATTACTCTCTCCATTCAGAGGCATGGAGACAGCCCTCTTTAGGTCACAGACATCTTTCCTACACTTTGGTCAGCCTCACTGCTGCATCTCTAGCTGTACATCATGATTCTGTACAGGCAGAGCAGCATTATTTTTTCAGTTTTTCTTTGTTTTTTTTTTCCAAAATGAGCATTTTCTGGATGAGCACATGCTTTCTTAGGGTATATTCGTCTACAAGTCAGCAGTACTGAAGACATTGAAGCATACTCTGTGTAACAAACAGTTGATGTCTTCAGTGCAGAAAAATGTGAGGGAGCATTACTCTTTTACTGGACTTTTTAATTACTAAACTACATCTCTTTCTAACTTTATTTTTTTATAATTACCCTGTGTATTCTGCTCCAGTGTTAACAGGACAGACAGCTGGGTACAGCTCACATGGGACACACAAATTGTTAAACAGGACTGATTATCTCCCAAGAGCATGGTTATTACAGCCATGCTTACACTACAGATGCTGCTGGAAAGGCTTCTGACTGTGTAAAAAAATCTATTATGTTAGTAAATCACAACCCTAAACCACTGCCAGCCAGAAACTCCCACAAACTTTAGCAGATCTTCTAAATTTGGTAGATGAATACCCACTCAGCCTTGCTCTTTCTGAAGTTGAGTGTCTGTCCCAGAGTTAATTTAGAGCATCCCTTGCTTTCCCCACTGCTCATAAGACAGAGGACCAAGCCCACGAGTGCTGTGCAGTTTGGAACAGACCCCAGAAAGGGTCCTGAGGGATGCTTGGGAGGAGAGCAATTGCCCTGAGGAAGCCACTAAAGTGAAATGAAATGAGACTTTACAGTCCCTAAGTTAACAGAGGCCATTAACAAGCACAGAAAGAGAGGCCTCTTGACCCCTGCCAAACACGGGCAGCTGGGTGCTCCTCCCCGGAGGAGCGTGGCCTTCGGGTGATCCCTGAGAGAGCACAGCACCCACTGAGCCACCAGCTGTCACTGCTGCCCACCCACTGTCACTGTGCCCCACCCGCTGTCACTGCTGCCCCACCCACTGTCACTGCTGCCCCACCCAGCTGACGGCCCTGCAGCATCTGTGGGTTTGTGGGGCTGGGAAAGCTCTGTCAGAGAGCCTGGGGAGGGAGGGACTGGCGTGTGTGAGGAGCTCCTCCCCTGCTCAGCAAAGGCCAGGGCAGTGCTGGGCTGTGCAGGAGGGTGTGATGGGGTGACACAGATGAGGCAGTGCTGGAGCTGCAGCAGGACCACGCCTGGGGGAGCAGCTGTGCAGGAGGGCAGGGCTCCTGTGCAGGCCATCTCTAGGGCTGTAAAGCCCCAGCATGGCTCATTGCTGTGGGACTGCCTCTCACACCCTGCTGCAACTCCCTGTCTGAGCAACACCTGCCCGAATGGATTCTCACCTCCCCTGTCCCTTTTTGCACAGTGTAACTGAGCCTGACCTGGAAAATTCACACAGAGCTCAGTTTAACACTCATACATCCTTGGCAACAGGGATTTAAGCTGTCATTGACTTCTGCACTGATATGTATCCTTGGAATTATACTGAAGACTCTGACTTGTGTTTTGAAGCCCAAAAAGCAGATATCAGATGGTAGTGAATCAATCCCGTTAGGATAAAAAGAACTAAAGAAACACTGCAAATTTATGAATATTGTTTTTTTCCTACATTGCAAGATACCCAATTAGTGAACCCAGAAAGATTTGGAAGATTTAAATTACACATCCCCATTTCATGTCTTCTTTTTAATTTAATTATGAACACTGAGAAGAGATTTGTCTATTTAATTGTAAATCTCTCACCAATTACCATGAATTAGTTCCAAATTCTAATATGTCAGCTGCAAATAAATAGAGATTTACAATCTACTTAGGAGAATAGAAATCATGTATATTTTGATCTTGTAGTTTAGCTCTCAGGTAAATTTATGACTGTCATGACAAATGAAAACACTTTGGAAATCTTATTTTTAAACCTAAGAGGGTATTTACCCCAAAATGACACTGGTAATAGTCAATTCTAAACAGTACAGCTGGTTTCTGATGGCAGCTATCTAATAATAGGTGAGACCCATAACAAGAAGTGCAATTAGCCAGCACTAAGCAACGGAGCAAACAGGCAGCATGAAATAATGCAGACCACAGGGAATGTTGGATTTTAATTTTAAAAAATCTTCCATAAGCAAGGAAAAAGCAGAAGCAAGAATGAGTATGATAAGATGAAAATTTAAGAAACAAGAAAAAATAAGTAAGAAGGAACAATCTCTTCACTAAGGCCAGCTCACAAGGCACAGGACTTCACTGCAAGTAGAATATGAAATCCTGGAGCAGCTGTTTGTTGGCAGATGCAGACCATCATGATACTTTTCTGCAACTCAGAATCAAACAGAAGGGGAAGAACTGCACATGTGGCACATGCATATTACCAAGATGTGAATGGTGGAATCTATGTGGATCTTGAGCCCTTTGAAGATTCTCTCATTAAAGAAATTGCTTGTATTATGTTTACAAAGTGCATTTCTGAAGAAAAACAGCTCCAGCATTTAAACCACATTTTCAGGTCTCATGTAGACTGTTGCATTTGATTTGAAAGAACAATCCCCTTTACTTTATTGCACTGGTTAGTTCTACTTTTATTCTTCATTTCTCGTCCCTGATTCTTCTTCTTCTTCTCTACACTTTACCTGATTTCCTCTTGAAGGTTTTATCAGACAGTTTCCAATAAGGAAGATCAGAGGACTTTCCAATAAGGAAGATCTGCCTGGACTCCATTGGAGGCCCTGAAAGGACTCAGAGAGTGAGTCACACCAGGGATATTAACTGGTAGTGTCAGCTCATTTTAAAATATTTCCCTGGTTACTATTCACTGTAAAAAGATGTTTGTGATCTAGTGCCCCAGTAAGTTACGGACACAAACTGCCACACAAGACCAGCCACCTGGTGAGCACTGGCAAGTTTCTACGAATTTTATGGAAAGCATCTTTAAAGTAGAATTTTTCTCTGATCTGTCTTCTGTTCTGACACATACCATCCCACATCTGGCTCAGCAGCTGGAAACCGCAGGTTCCAAAGCACCTACCAGAAATAAGAGCTCTTGCCATGGTTTATCTGTCTCTGGGATCCATCTCACGCTTCAGTCTGTTTAACTGGCATGAGTGTAAGGGTCCTTCTCTCTGTCCATAGCCAAATTAATCACTAAAGTAATAACACAATAATACAAAGAATGGCTTTTCCAACTTTACCAAAGAATATTCTTCCTCTGCTCAGAAGAATCATCCAGCAAGAATGAAAGATCTAACTCTGCACTTTTCAAATAGGTCTCCTATTGCTTTGAGAAAGGGAAAGCAAACAAAAGCGTTGACCAATTAATTACAGGCTACTTAGCTGAGGTCATGTCCACAGAGGGAATATATCTGCATTTAAAATTAAAAAGTAACTTATTAACCATTGTGGATAAGTGTAAAATAAAATCTATTGAAGCGATTTTATAAAGCACGTAAAGATCTAAATCCCACTTTGAAGAGAGATTTACGGCTTTACATTTTATCCCCACTGGCAGCATGACCAGAGATGAAACTTCCATTGATTGGCTTCAGTGAGAGTTAAAAATAAACAGACTGAAATCCCCTGGCTGTCCAAGAGCACAATAGAGCTGTTACTGTTCCACAGAACAAATGTCTAACTTTGGTTTATCTTCTGCACCTGTACACTGGCAATTTTTCCAAACTGGATGAACATTTCCATGGTACTACTGTGACAGTTTAAATTTGTCTGGAAAATTAACCTGCATCCATGGTGTGTTTGAGAAGCCAGCAGGAAAAAGCAATCCCAGATTGGGAAAGTAAAAAAAACAATCCTCAGGTTGCTATGGATTGGGAAAATGTAATCCTCAGATTACTGCAGGGGACCCACCTTACTGCAATGCCAAAACCTCCTACAGACACCTCCAGAAAGGGAGGGAAGAGAAGTACTGGAAAAACACTTAGAAGGAGGGAGATCCATATTCCCAAGAGACTCTGCTGTGACTAATGTACACAGCTGGATTCTCAGGTCCTCAGGAGTGTAAGAGTGTCACATCTTCCCCCTGCCTGGGGTCCAGGCCATCCCCCTGCCCAGCATCAGCTGGTGCCCCCATGTCATGACACAGCCTGTTGATGGAGCCAAGCCAGGCATACCCATGATGTGCCAAATTTTGATCAAAGGTCACAGAAGGACAATCTCTCACCTAATGAGCAGCAGGAACATCTCATTCACAGCCTGCAACGGGAGGAGGCATGTTTGTTCCAGATGGCATAGTTGCAAAAAGGATGGCTTAAACCACTTATACTGAGTGACAAAAATCAGATTATCTGGTAGCTGATAAAAGGTTAGTTATAGATCAGATCTATGAGCATTATTTATAAGAACCAGTTTGATCAGGGGCACTAAGTGGAAATTTCTGTGCTGAGAACAACAGAGCAAATGGGTAGCATGAAGCAATTCAGATGACAGAATGGATTTTATGACAAAATCCTTCTATAAACAAGAAAGCATCCAGCTCTGGGTGCCTTATCATAAGTAGAACATGGACCTGTTGGAGCCAGTTCAGAGGAGGGCAACAAAAATGGAGAAAAGTCGGCTCCAGGGAAACCTTATAGCACCTTCCAGTAGCTAAAGGAGTTTTACAAGAAAGCTGGAGTGGGACCTTTCACGAGAGCATGCGGTGATAGGACAAGGGGGAATGGCTTCAAACTGAGAGTAGGGATAAATTTGACACTAGGAACAAATTCTTTACTGTGAGGGTGGTGAAACACTGGAACAGGCTGCCCAGAGAAGCTGTGGATGGCCCATTCCCAGAAGTGTTCCAGGCCAGGTTGGATGAGCAGCCTCGTCTAGTGGAAGGTGACCCTGCCCATGGCAGGGGTTTGGAACTAAATGATCCTGAAGGTCCCTTCCAACCCAAACCATTCTGTGATTCTATGATTCCATAATACTTAAAATTTTTACTCTAAACTGCAGCAATTATGCCCAGTCTCATATTTAAGCTTAGATTTTTACTTCCATTTGTACAGATTCTTTTAGCTAACGCTGATGACAAGTACATATTAAAAAACATCCCTGAAGATGAGAATGTACTCTGCAGCTCTGCTGGAATTCAGGTAGCAGGTTTGATTCTAAAAATGACATATTTATTTCAAAGAGGGCAGAGATTGACTCATATTTTTTAAGAAAATTGTAGCTCATGATTTAAAGGCATATTGGTATGAAAAAACCCTACTGAAAGAAGTTTCCCAGCATTCATAAAAATGAAAACCCATCATTTTAATACAAAAGTACACTTGAATGTTGGGAGAATATTATACAATTCAACAGACTGTAGTGACCTATCACAGCATTTCAAAATTTTGTAAGGTTTGCTCAAGAGTTCTGAACTCTCAAGAGATCCTCAGTATTTAATTTTCAAAGCCCTATTCTTACATGCTTCATTCTGAAACCATTTTAAACAATTTTAAACAACCAGTATTGTCCCTACATTTTTTTACAGTCATGTGGACAGGGAGGTTTGTTTCACAATGTAGACATACAAAAAAGATAATCTTCTTAAGTCTGTGATTTCGGGGGGTGAAGGGAGGGAAGAACTATCTTCTGACAGTGGAGAATTATAGGGATTTAACCCCACATCCTGTCATTCCTCCTGAAGCTCAGCAAAGAGCAGAAGAAAGCAAGAGGCTGCTCAGGAGCACATCAACTCCTCCATCACAACACTGAGTGCCCTGTGCTGGTGAGTGCCCATGGACTTTATCAGGGAAAGATGTGAAAGAGATGGAGATGGACTGTGTCACCTAAGGGTGAGGGTGGTCACCCTGACTAGAAAGAAGTAGTCAGACATGGGTTTGAATGAAGCTTACCTCCACCTCAAATAAATAATTCAAAATCTAGGCTGTGACCCTCCTCTAGCCTTTCTGTCTGGGCCTGAGAAAATCTTCCCCAGCAACATTGCTCCTGAGCCTTTCTGTACTCACAAACAGGAATTTTTGAGTGATTTTTTTTTAGTTAGTTGATACATTCCCAAACAGCTCTTTCTAATTTGATGTCAACTTATTGAACTTCCTTAGATGCATCATACTGACAGGAATAGATGCTCACCTTATTAAAATTAAAGAAGCATAAATACAGGGGAAGGAAGAAGAGTCCAATGGTAAGAGCCCTAGCTAGGAATGCACAGCCCTTCCCACAACCTGCTTTTGCTTTAGGTATCTTGTAAGAGCAAGATAAGCAAAGGTAAATTAAAGGCTCAGTCCAACAATGTCATCTGTGAATGGGATAAAATTACTTCCTTTTTTCACAGAAAAATTTGGTAATTATGAAATATGAAAGTACTGAGAAGAGCTTTGGTAACCAGGCATCTCTACAAAACAGTCTTTTGTTTTAAGAAGGCAGCAGTGAAGCAGGTGGTTTTAACGTAACTTTTAAAAAGTAAGTTTCGTTTCCCAGATAATCCAGCTGACATCTCCCACTGCCGAGCCTGCTGGCTCTATGGGTTGTAGAATTAACAATGTTTAAAGCTTAGTTACAGCTACCTACAGGCTGAACAAAAGAGCTATCAAAATTATTTCACATAAAATTCCTGGTTTTATTCAAAGTAGATTCCAGTAAAGAGAGTAGTAATACTTCTTAGCTCTCAATAAATCCAGGTTTTTATACTTTAGTGGCCTGGTTGCCAGCTGTGATCATGGTCTGCAAAACTTCTTACGTTTTTCTTAAAGCTTCAGGTACAGAAGACAAATAACTATGCAAGAGTTACATCTTCCATGTAAAAGTAGTGGTGGTTTTCTAAGCCTGTGAGTCTGCACGGGAATCACTCATTCCAAAGGATTTTAGCTGACAGTCTAACACCTCAGTGTGTGGAGACCACCCACAATCAGGAAAACCTGAGGAAGGCAATGCTGGGATTTTACCCAGGTGACCCAAGGACAAAGTTCCTGCTGCTCTCATTCTGTAAATGGTGTAATGACCCTTGTTACATCAGCCTGTGGGTGATGCCCCGTGGGGCTGAGGTGGCACAGAGCCCTCAGGGTGGAGCTTGGGTGGAACTGAGCGGCTCCATGGCAACACCACTGCAAACAGAACTGGCTCTTTCCCAGACACCCTTTCCTCCTGTATTCCTTCAGTGCCTCCTGCAAAAAGCAAGACTTTGCTTAGCAATCACGTCCTGCACATGTGATGTAAGCACTAAACTACTATGAAGTGAACCTATGCCTTCCATTCTTTGAGGTTAAAATGTTTATTAATTTCTTTCATGTTGATCTTTGTTTCATTTGGTTTCCTTATCATACAAACCCCATCCTGCACTGGGAAACAAATCACTGAACTTTTGTTGCCTTCTAGCTCCTCTCTGTGAGTTTGTAAAGCACTACACCAGATGTTAAGTCCTAAATCACAGTTTCTATAGATAGATCAAAATTTCACAGCAGGTGTAGACCATGGCATCCTTCAGTCCTAATCAGTCCCTCCTCTGTGCAGATCATCACACAGCTGGAGAGCTCAGAACTGGGGGTCATTCCTGGGGCCACAAGATAAACTGGAGTTTATGATTAACACAGATTCTTTAGCAGATAATATGCATAGAATAAAACCAGCATTTTAGCAACAGATGTGATTTGCAAACATTGCACACCAGTCCCTTGAGTTTCAAGTCCAAACACCACCAACAGATGAGGACGGTCAGAGGGATTAAGGTGGTTAACCAAAGAGTCAGAAACATAAACTAAAGCCTTTAACTGGATAATGTTGCACCAGTGTTTGCCATGTAACATCCTTACCGCGGTGTCGTTGGTGGTGATGTACACCAACACATCCGAGTTGTTCCTGCCGTTGATGTATCGGTAACAGTTCCACACACAGCTGATCAAGTACCCCTGCAAGGAAAAGGCATCTGTTATTCTGTGCAGGAAAGGAACCATGGAGGTTTTTCTGATAGAGCATATCCATTCTTTATAAATACGAATGTCAGCACGACAGAAGCATGGGACAGTCACTTCCCTGGCTGCAGTGACTGTGAGAACGTCTGGGGGCTCTGTGAGTAACCCAGTGCAATTCCTCACACTGATAGAATTGGGGTTCTTTACAACAGAGAAGGTTCTGGGGAGACCTTACTGTGGCTTTTAATATATAAAGGGGGCTTATTAAATCAATGTATTCCATGTGGCTGGAATGGTCTGGGGTCTTGGTATTCTTACCTGACTAGAGAAAATTGCCAAAGTAAAAGCTTTTATTGACAACTGAAGTTATTTCTGACATTTTAAACATTTAAAATACTGCTGGTTTTTTTTTCCCAACGTATAACAAAAACTCCTGTAATAGCAACAATAAACCTACTCAAGATCATGAACTTCACTGCTTTTGTTCTTGGAGCTTAGGTAGTGCTGCTTCCTGTCAAACAGCTAGTTGTCTCCACTTCTTTAACTGATTGGGCAAAATGCCCACAGCCAACACCTCCTTCACATGCAGGAGAGATTCCAGTTTGGGCAGCAGAGATGAGCAAAGTGACTGGAAGGAAGGTAAGAGGCAGGAAGATGTGGAGGAGCTGGAGTCAGATCCACACGATGTTGGTAACACAGCTGGCAGGACTAAAGCACTTCTCTCTGGAACTTTCTGCTTCCCATTGTTGGGATGTAGGGGTTTCCTTTTGTTTTCTTTCAAACCAAGACACCCATGTAATCACACATGATGGTGATGAAGACAACTTTGTGTTTTTATAGTGCCAACTTATATTTTTACTTAGTATGTCTGCATAGCAATTCTTCCACAAACCTAACACATGCAGATTAAACTGCCAGCACTGAATTTGCACATGTGTCTCGCTGAATGAGTCATACTTTTGTGACTCACTTGCACTGATGGCCTTCCAAAATCCTCTTATCCCTTTGAGCTGCCCTGTGCTTCCTCTGTCTACAGAGCTGACACACATGAGCTGTGTTTTTCAGGATGCCACGTGATTCACTGATGGCTTGCTTGCAGATCAGGAAGTTTTTTTCCACCAGGGCTGAGCTGGCTAAAATCTGGTAAATTTGTTTCCTCTTCTTTCACAGACCCTGGATTGAGTTGCAGCTGTTGCCGACTTTGACAATACTTTTGGCCATCAAATGGGGAGAGAAAAAGTTTTCTGGAGTCAGCTAAGTCCCAAGGGAAGATTAGACAAGCTCTACAGACTAAGCTGTGGGCTGTGCAAATCTACCCCAGGCTACTGAAACAAGTAAAGGCACCATACATGGAGAATCATTGCATCTTTTCCAGAATTTAGTAAAATGTTATTGTTAATTTTAAGTGGTAATAAGTAGTTCAGTAGCTTTCAGTGCTCAGATACTATAGCCTGGGAAAGGCATAAGAGCCAGTGCAGAACAGAGACTGAATATAGTATATTTCTGAGGGGACACAGCCTGTCTTTATAAGAAACCCTTTACATTAAGCCTACCTATTTGCAGAACTATTTCCATACACCTTCTGTCAAAATCTGAAGTGAGGGAAGCCCTGATTTGGATAATACAATCCTACCTGGGAGAAGCTAGTGGGAGATATATTTTTTAATGCTCCCATTCCATGTGGTGAATAAAACACACTTAACCCCACAATGAACCCCTACAGCTTTCCCAGCTCTGAACCCTAGCTCTAATTAGCCCTGCTCCTGCATGCACAAGCTGTTTCTCAGTGGGTGAGGTCAGTTCCTTGAATTAAGGAGGTCACTAGCCAGCACACACCAAGGAATTGGCCCTGAGACACTGACCAACATAGGGTGGAGAGTGGCAGCAGCTTGGAGCATGTCCTTGTCCAAGTGCTTTGGACATGTCTGCTAGCCTGCAAATCATGAGTCACAGAAACTTGTCTTCCTCAACCTGTAACTTTATTTAAGCTTGTTCCTAATAATTATTTTCTATCAGTACTGCTGCACTGTTAAATGGGGCTCCTGATTCAGTTACGAGCTTTCTTTCCTGAAAGACTTGGCTGAGGTTTCAAATACTGCTTTAAAATGTGTGGCTGGACACACAGTATATAAATATATTGATTTTTATCTCAAGAGACTAATACTCACATTTGAAATAGGCCCTGGATTAAAAGGCCTGAACTCCCTCAGGCTAATCCACCCTTAGTGGATCTCTTGCCTACCACAGCATAGACTGGTGACAGACACCTTTTGGGGGAGGCAGCCCCAAGCAACCACCACCAGAAAGGACAGATGTGTAAGAAGGCTGAATGTAGAAACAGGCACTGTGCCTACCTCTAACCAGCTTTAAGTCTTCCCCTTTGGATGGTGGGAAATTACTTGAGACCCTAAGGATCTGAAACCCACAAAACTTTGTCACCCTGACTCTCACTGCTGCAGTTGCAGACGCATCATTAAGTTGCATAACAACAGTAATGAACTGCAGACATCAGATGCCTGACCAGAAGACTGAGCAGCATCTTTGTGGAAATTAGAGGTTGTTGTATTGTGCTGCTCCTTGTAACACAGCAGGAGAAAGTCTGTACTGATCTGGGTCACAGCATCCCTCTGGGTAACTCCTCGCTGGCAGCAAGTGCAGGGTGAACACCACAGACCCAGCAGAGCCCCCTCAGGTTAGCAGCTGCCTGGACTGAATCCCATTTGACTCCCCAGCTGCTTTGACTTTTCTGTTTACAGAGCTGGGATGGGCTTCAGTAACTGGTGAAAATGAGATGAATATTTCTACACAAACTGAAATTTATATGAAGGTTTCAAAGGGATGTTAATGGCAGACCACAAGTATTTCCCATGTTGGTGTTACAGAAAGAGAAACAATGGGCTGCTGTGCTGATAAAATCTGCAATTAAATCCATCTTTTCAGAACACTAGAATCTGTATCTTGAGAGTATAAAAAGGTTGTACAAGAACAACTTCTTTGAACTGAGAGAAATGCTGTAATTTGAAAGAATTAATAATATGAAACCAAACCACTGGTCTGCACACTTCACATGGCACCTTGCAGGGGCCAGGACATCAGCTGCTGGCTCACAGTCACACACACTCAGGGATGCAATTTAAAGCAATTGACCTCTGTTCCAGAGATGCTTCTCCCATAAGTATCCTGTCATCATCAGTGCTGAGACTCATCCTAGGCTTTTGTGGAACAGGTGGCAACCTCGTGGCCATGTAATGGCCATTCCTGGGAGGGGATCAAAGCTTGGCTGGTGGGGCTGTGTTCATGGTCCCAAGTGCTGCTCCATCAGCCCTGCAGGAAGGCAGCAGATGCCAGGTGATATGCTGCAGGTTAGGGCTCCCCCTAACAGGAAGGATGCCCTTGGGCTGAGATACCAAATCTCTAGGTGACCACAGAACTTCATTCTTATCCTTTCCCATCTGCTGGGGACACCAGGGCATGCAGAGTGGTCTCATCTCCAGGCTCAATACCTTGTAGGTGCAGCTTACAGGCATATTATGGAGACCAGTGCTAACATTCAGTTTGCTGAAGACCAGCCTGTCTCACTGAACTGGAACAACTTTTGGCTGCCCCACTGGCAGGTATCTCTTCCTACCTACTTTTCAGAAAGAGAAAGGCCAAGGAAGAGGCCATTCTCTGAAGCTGCACAGTGCTTGGGGCAGCCTGGGGAAAAGGCTTAGTCTGGTTGTGTTTGTGCTCATCTGAGCTCATTTGGGCCTAAGGAGCTTCCCCAAGATAGGGAGGTTGAAGTCTCAGTTGTCCTGTCTCAGAAGCTGGCACTGGCTGGAGGAAACCAAGGCCCTCTTTTCCAAACCAGCTGCAGAGAACACGATTCAAAAGTCGCTGTGTTGGCTATCTGCAATTTGAAGTCCTGTCTGCATGTATATAAATACATTTGTGATGTCCTTCCTCAGCCAGATAGGAAACATCTATGTTTCATGGTATGCAACTCCAGTTCAGTTTCTAGACAAAGAGCGAATGGAATAACTTATTTTGGTGTACTCTGCAAAGTGTTCTGTGTGAAACCACCTGAAATTCTCGTTGGGTGCTTCAGATGCAAATAAAATGATAAGGACTAAAAAGACAAGTGCTTGTGTGTGGTTAGCTGGCTTGCTTTCATACCGCCTTCTCTTGTTTCCCTTCCTTTTTTCACAAATCCATGACTGCAAAACACAAACCCAGCATCTAATACTTCATAATCTTGCTTTCTGCTCAGCAGTGTTCTCTTACTCATGTAGCTTCACCCAAAACAAAAGTGTCACAATACCAAGTATTTCTGAGGAACTGGGTGATTCTGTTTTGTATTTCCCACCAGTTGAATGCAGCTTTTCCTACCGTAGCTTCTTCTACGTCACAATGTTTTGGTTCCTCCCCCTATTTCTAGCTGAACTCCAGAGGGAGAGGAGGCATAGTTTTTATACACAGTACCCTTCAATATACACAGTTTCAATATATAAATGTTGTACCATCTGTTAAGTCTATCAGAGATAAAATGTGATGCATCTGTGTGTGTTCAGCCTTCATTTGATGGAGCAGATTCTGTAAATATGCATAGCAGCTCTTCTGGAAACATAAGAAATTCGAATGAAAATGCTAACTGGAATTTAGCATGTGTTTCTGTGTGAGTCACATTTTTTGTGACTCATTTATATGGTAACATATTGCTAGAATGAGCATTTTCTGAGCAATATATACTCTTGGAAAAAAACATGTTTTACCACTTAAAAGCAAAATGAGTCTTTGGCACTACTAATTTCTTGTCTCTGTAGTAAGCATCTTTGCCATTCCAATTTTAGTTGCCTTTTTTTTTTTTTTTTTTTAATAAGCTTGAAGCTATCTTGGCATACCTAAGTCAATGAAACACCAGACCCACATGGGGTAAAAATGAGCTATTGGTTGCATTGGAGAAATTTTTTAGAACAAATTCCTTGTGGAACCTGAAAAATCTAAGGATTTGTTAAATTCATACATATTTCTTAGAAGTGCAAATAAAATCAACTGTATGGTCACGAACATGTAAGGCCAGAAGGCTAAACTCTCTTAAATCACAGAAGGTGTGCACAGCTTCCAAGAGCATTTCAATACACCCTATCTGTTGGGTTTCTTTCTCCAATTTTGAAGTAGCTTCAATAACCTAATCTACCTCTTTTGCCACAGTAACATTCCCTGGTATATGTTGTCAAATGTGTTGTCTGGAAGCAACATGTTTGGTGTCACTGTGACTCTTTGGGACTTCTCTAATCTAATGCAAAATTGCTTCACAGAGAGAGCAAGACTAATTTGAAATAAAGTCCCACACAAGAAATACCAAAACAGCAGCACTGTGCTGTGTGAAACTTGCAGAAGGGTGCAAGAAAAGGGCAAATACACCAGCACATTTTACAAGAGGTCCAACTGGACATATTTTACAAGGGTGCTAGTTGGAGTTTTCCTACATTAATTTGTCTGATCTTATTCTGAGCTCCTTTTGAACTTCTGACCCACAGCAGGTGGGGGCTGCCACACTGGACAGTCAACCCTGGAGGTGGTGGTTTCACATTAGCCCTTTCTGGCTGCTCTGGGTGATGCTACAGCTCCCCTTTGCCTGGTACCTGCCACCTCCAGCCCTCTCACCCACTAGGTTTGCATAACAGCAAATAAATTCTCATTCCCTGTGTCCTGTTGCCTGACAGTTCTTTATGGTGCTCCTCCCAGGAGAGATTGCTTGGATTTATTTACCTGCTCTACAAAATTCTTTCTGAGACAGGGCACCAGAAGGGAAGTCATGGTTCCAGAGGTGGTGGGCATCAAAATTGGCTAAGAAATGACACAATTTGTATTTTGGTTATTCTATTCCTTTCTTAATATTCTTAGTATTTGATTTACTTATTTGACCAGAAATGAACTAACACTTTCACAGGTCTATCTGTCACAGCTACAAGATCCCTTTTATAGGTGGTCACACTCACTTCACGGTCCACTGCAGTGTTTGTGAAACAAGAGTGTGCTTCCTCAGTACCCACTACTCAGAAATTTTCACCACTGAGTTTCTCTACCATTTCCTTGTTCAGTCAGTCCATCCAATGAGATTCTCCTGCAAAGATGTCTTGGTTAATTATTTTCCCTATTTTGATTGCCATTGCAAAAAAATGTTGTTAGATTTCCTTCCCCTTCCCAGATCTCTTATGAATGCACTGAACTGCATGGGTCACAGTGCTGGAAAGACTCATAATTTATCTTTATTCTCTTTTCCCTAGCTACAGTTAGTGAGATTACCTTTTCTCCCTACACATTTTAGGGTGTTTTTTTAAGTTTTTCATGAGACACACTGCCAAACACTTTCTAAAAAGACAAGAAGTCTGTATCAACAGGCTCTCCCTTGTCTGCAGATGATCCAGTGCTTCAAAGGATAAGTCATGAGTTCCTCCTACAGGCATCACACTTCCCCATTGTGGACCATATGTTCATGTGCTTGTCTATGAGATTTTTCAAATTTTTTTCATGATTCCTATAGGTATCAGGCTGCTGGGGTGTGGTTACCCACAACTCTTCTAAAGACAGACCTCCCAGCAAGGGATATTCCACCCACGACCACAAGTGGACTTTATACACAATATGCACTTACCTTAAAAGCCAAAATGATACTTATGAAAAGGAGGATAATCACAACCAGACACGTAGGGTTCACAGACATAATCTCTTCCTTGTAGGGAAAATTGTTGGGCTGCATAAGCAAAAATAAGCAAAACACTGTGAGTCAATCTCACAAATCATTTAAGAGCTATTCAACTAGTGCATTCTATAATTAACAGCTTACAAAGCTTTCTGTGATCTACTAGATCAGGAGTTCTCCCCACCAAAAACCAGTTTCAGTAAGTGTGGCTACAACAGGCACTGTGAACACTCGGCTGCCAAGGGTTCCCTGGAGGGCTGAGGGATTTGCTCTTTGCTTTGCATGTGGTGTGGGCTCTCTCTTCCTCGCTGTACACTGGGTTTGTATCTGACACAAACTAGCAGAAGTCTGAGATCTCCGACCATGGGAAATGGCAAGCTAATCTCGTTATTTACTGAGTAATCATTACACTGGCACTGGTTGCCAAAGAACAGTGGCAGCTCCTTCCAGAAAGTCAAAGCAGGAAAAACTGGGCATCACAATCCTTTCACCTAATGTTTTATGACATTCCAAAATACATTGAGTCTATTCTACTCCATCTAATTTTGACTAAATTTGGACTACTTCTCTAGGAACACTTGTTAGTGCTGCTAAGTGTGTGTCCCATGGAGTCACAGGTCCTACAGGGGAGCCACCTCATGACTTCAAGTTGAAATATAGAAATGTGCCCTAGGCCCTTCTGTTACTGCATACACAAAATAGAGGTGACAAAATGAATCTTCCTGCACAGGCTCTAGTGATTTACAGCCGTGAAACACTTTAGGATCAGTGACTGAAAAAAAACCCTAAAAATACTTTATTGTATTTTTTATTGCTTAAAAACTCCACGCCCTTTAAAATGAATGTTCCAAATAGTTCTGAAATACTGCAAGACACAAGTTCCTGTTTCAGTTAGAATAAACCATTGTTCATAGAGCGGTTCTCCACAAAAGATAGCTCCACTGCAACAGTAGCTCATTATATCTGAATGCAATAGTTCCTTCCACACAACTCCCTTTTCCCTTACAGGTCTAATTACTTAACCAGGCCAGCTCTGCATCCTTGTTAGGACAATTAACTAGACCGAGCTATAACTGTATTCTTGGCAATGATGGTGTAAATCCAGAGTAACCCCTTAATAACCCTTATTCCAGCACTCAGCCCGGTGCATCAGGAAATTATCTTTTTTTTTAACAGCTGCTACTGAGAATAGCTCTTTATTTAGCGCTTCCATGAACTGTTCAGAGTGGTTAACATCAACAGCAGCTGTAACCCTTTGCAGATAAATGTTACATAAGCACATTTTCCGCTTCTTGACAGCAATGTTTCTGTTCCTGTACTGAATTCCATGGCTGTAGTTGTTATCATGTTATCTTCCTTGTCGAGGTACAGTTTTTTTAGGGAACTAGCTTGCTATAATTCAATAAGTTATTGCTTTTTATTTTTCCACAGAAGGTTATTCTAAATATAGTGGATGCAGTCACCCAGAGACCAAGAAAGCAAGAGGATATACCAAGAAACAATGCACTGCAAAATTAACAAAAACTTTATATGCATAAAATTTAAGTATTAATGCCCCTACCTGCCCTCCTGCTTGCAGGAGAGACACCATAAGTTAGGAAATTAGAAAGTCCAGTCAGTCAAGGAGTTACAGTAAATCTGTACCCAAATGATTTTTTCAGTACTGATCTACCATTTAAAAAATAGTCAAAATAGCTTGCACATGTAATAAAAAATTCCTATTAAGACTTTGGTTCTCCTAAAAAGAACCTGGCTTTTGGGTACCAGTTACTGATCAAAAACTGGACGACTGCATGCTGTGTTTTTAGCCATAATCTAATGGGCTGTTTCTAGACATCAGCTCAAAAGGGATTTGCATGGGGGCAAGAGGAGGGCAGGCAAATGACCAAGTTCCCACTTCCTTAAAAAGCAGGAACATCTGCTGGAGCATGAACCCTGGTGAAGTCCGGTGCAGGATGTGCTATTCAGCAGTGCCTGGCCTTCCCTTATATCAGCATCAGTGTTTCAGCAAGTATTTCAGCAAAGCCAGGAGAGCACATGAGGAACAAACACTGTGGTTTGTCCCCTTCAGGCTCAGCTTTCTGAGTCTCTGTCCTGAAGAGATGAGAGGTGTAAGCAGCCCCAGCAAAGTGATGGGTGCTGCACCCATGCCATTGGCACCCTCATGCACAGATGCCTGGGAGATCCTGGTGCAGGGTGTGAAAACTGAAGTCAGTCCCTTCTGGAGCTTCCAGGATTCCTGTGTGGCAGACAAATCTTTCAGTTCTCTGATGGATAGCCCAGGAGCATTGGGTCAGCATGGAAAAAACCCCTTTGTCGTTTTTTGCTAAGTGGGCTGTGCCAGCCTGTGAGCAGTCTGATCTCAAGTCATAACTACAAACCCCTTCAGTGCTGTAGAAAAACCAATTTAGAAAACCTGCACCTTTGGCAAAGAAGCAAGAAAGATTACAGGAAGCATCTCAACTGGCTCCAGTCGCATCTGGTACAGGGACCATCATGGAACTGGTGTCATTAGGCAGCCCTTGGGGTCCCATCCCATGGCTGCAACTGTTCCCAAAATCTCATTAATTCCCACAGAAAACGGGTACCAAGAGTGGTTCAGATGAATCAAACCACCAGCCTCCACTGACTGTGGTGATGAACTTAAATACTGATGTGGATACATGAGATGGGACAAGAAAGTCTGCTCCTGTCTTGGGAGTTTGCTCTCCTGTGGGAAGACCAGTAGCTGAAATCCTGCTGCTGGGAAGGTTCCAGGCACCAGGCTCGGTGCTGCAACTTCTGGAAAAAGATCAGTGTCAAATGTTGTGCAAGGTTTGATGAAGCTGAGACTGAAATACATCTGGGTGGGAAAAATCAAGCCTATCACTGCAAACACAGGAGTGATTTTGGAACAGAACATGATGAAATTTTATATACAAACAAAAGGTAGTTGTAATAGTGTTGCACTGGCATGCTAAAGTCATAATTAAAGTGTCATTTATAACCTTGTCATGGACATGGAAAGGGCAGTGTGCATAATAATACACCTGATACACTTCTAATTTAAAAAAAATGACTGCTTATTCATATCAAAGCCCTATTAGACACTTAAAAATATTCTAAATGTGCATGGAAAGTACATTTCTACTGCATTGGTATTGCACAAACACAGAAGAAGAATAAAATGACAAAGGCTAAAGCCATTTCTCATTCCCTCAGCCTGCTTGCATAACCTTTCACGTCTTCCTTCTCCTTGGACCTCAAAAAAACACTTTAAAATACAGTGTGGATTGTCATTCCAAGTTACAATCCTCCAAGTATCAAAATCTTACAAAATTGAAAGAAAACAGCAATGTGTCTGTAGAATTTGTAAAGCTCTGCTATGAAGTTAGTGGCACTTCTTTGGAATTATAAAATGGCATTAATATGTCAGAAAGGATATTTAGGTTTTAAGCTTTAGTTTATGGGGAAAATTTCTTCAGGTTAATCTCTTTTATGGTCTCTAGGCATTTCTCCATGGATTTCAAAGCATGACTGGTACCACCTGAATTGTTAGGCTGCAGCATTGCAGGCATTCCCACAGTAAAGCTACTTGATATACTTTGAAATTTTGTTTAGATGAACTGCCATAGTCCTGCACTTTGATTAGAAAAAGGTTTGCATAACTCAGTTGCAAACCAGCCTGTTCTGCACCTCTGCTTCAATCCATTTCATGCTGTTATCAGATGACAGAGGATGAAGTGTTTAATTTGAAGGCTTTAAAATACCCATATATCAAAGATTTAGCGGAGTTAAATGAAAGAAATGTGCTTTAGGTCAAACTGCTTTAGACCTCTGCTTAGACCACAAGAACTAAAATTATTTTTATTTTACACATGTTGTATTTGCTGTATGCAATAAAAGGCAACAAGAAGTTTCCAAAAACTCTGTTCCTAGGAAAGAAGAAGCCATTATAGACTGATGTCTGTACAACTGTACAAACACCCTGTGAACACAATTACAACGTTTTCAGCTATGGCCCTGACCAGTTTCTTGATAGGTACTCATCATTTTGCTAAAAGTACATGGAGAGTTTCACAGTAGCTGTAACTCATCACTGACAGACTGAAATCTGGCAGATGTGCACCAAAATACCTATATAAGGATACCAGATAACAGTGAAGTAGAAATGGTTAAAGAAACAGGGTTTTCCTCACATTAGAGCAAACAAAAAGCTCTTCTGAGACTGCTAAAAGTATTCTGTTACCAAATGCAGTTTCTTCCAGATATTCAATAATGGATTTGAAGAACAGTTGGGATTTTTAATTTACCTTATGGAGCTGTGCCCCCTAAAATATGATTTCCCAAATGCAAAGCAGCTTTAGAGGAACAGAAACTGTAAGAATGACAGGAAGAAACACAGTCATGGTTTCCTGCCTACCCTCCCTGGCAGACCACTGCAAAGGGGGCCCTAGGGTTTATTTCCAAACCATCAGGAGGGATACACCCGAAGGCACTGCAATTATGGTGTAATTGCTTGCACTGATTTTCATCTTGTCCCATGTCTGAGTATCTGATAATGGTGGATGTGCCCTTCACATCTCCCCTTTGCTTCTGCCCCACTCTGACAGAGTGTGTTTGCCCTGCACCAAATGTAACAACCTTATCCCAACAGATGTAGCCCTTCCAGGTAAAGGGACAAGGGGTTCCAGTTGAGCCATTTGTGCTTGGGACCACAGCAATACCACAGGAGGCTTAATCAGCTTCAAAGCAGACGCAGAACAGCTTCAAAACATTTTTGAACAGGTGACATTAACTGTTCAAAATCCATCACAGCTCTTGGTAGCTTTACCCCATCACTAATCTGCAACACAAATGATAAAATACAAACTAATCCTTGTTTCTAAATGAACTTACCTTGGACTAGCTTCCAGCTGCTCATTAGCATTATACCTTACATCTAATTTGAACAGCCTTTTAATACCTCATTCTTTTGCATGTGAAACCTCAAACTACCTCTCGGTCTTCTCTCTCAGTAAATGAGGCAGGAAAAGCTGATTGTCTCTCATCATACTACAATATATCCAGCTTTTATATAGGGTTCTTTCAGGAACTTTTTCTGCATGTGCTCTGACTTTTAAGCATTGTTTTTTACAACCAGACTCCACAAAGAGATGGAGAAAATCCACACTGCCAACAGAGAAGGGAAGTCTCCTCTACCTTACTATTAACTGCTCTTTTTTCTGTCCACAAATCCCAAGAGCAATTTTTGCAAATAGGAAAACAACTGAGGGACTCTAGTTTTGGCACTTAAATCCCTAGGCTGCTTACAGGGTCACTGCATCCCAGGCACAGTTGTCAAACCATATGCTCATCTGTATTGCTCAGGCTTTTACATTTCTTTGCATTTATCTCTGTAGCACACGTTAGTGGCTGAACTCAAGTTCTCAGGCAGTCTAGCTCAGTGTCAGCCATGGGTCTTATTAGAAGTGAATTTGCAAGGAAAAATCACAAGTACTGCCACTGGGAAATGCAGAGATGTGCTCGCTCTGGGCAATGCAGGGTAGGGTCTCCCAGAGGATGACACAGAACAGCCAGATTATGCTCCTGCTCACAGCCTCCCACCAAGGACTCAATCCCTCTAGACAATGAGCCTGGAGAAGCTCTCCCACGGCTGACATCAGCTTTTGTGAAGTGCCTCTTGGGGTCCAACATTATCAATGGAAGTCAGGAGCACGAAATCTACTGCTGATTCCTGGAGACCTTCCTCTACTTAAAATAGAAACTCACTGGCAGATGGTCAGCTTGACCAGAACCCTTTGCAGTCTGCCAGCTAACCTCTCCTAATCCATGTGATACATCCTGTATTGATCTAGTGCTTTATTGATGCTCTGAGCATCATGCTGTGAAGTTAAACATCTCATGAAAGTCCATTATGCCCCTGCCCATCTTTATTGATGAAGTCAGTAATCTTGTCAGTGAAGGAAAATGAGTTTGCCTGCAGGACTGATTTTTCATGAAACTGTGCTGCCAGTCAATAATTTTTTTCTGGTCTAATCCATTATCAATTGACTGTTCTCTAAGCCCCAGCCCTCCTGTTATTGTGCTTGGTAGCAATGTCAGGCTAATCAGCCTATAATTATCCTGGAAATCCCTCTTGCCCTTTTGAGCACTGACAGTTTAGCACTCCTGAAGTCCTGTGGCATTTCTTTACTAGTCCAGAATATGACTTACAACTGCAAGACAAAGATGTGTGCAACCAAAGATTCAACACTGCAGAGCAGCAGTACAGATCACAGAATGTTCTACTGCTCTATACCAAATCCCTTTCAGGGCCCGCTCTTTCTATTTCTGCTACACAAGGACCTATTATTTTTTTATCTGCAAGGAAATAAAGGGATGTTTTAGCATACATTTCAAGAGGAACAGCTGGTCTTTGCCCTTCTAATGAGTCAGCTCCAAATGTAGCACCAGATTTTCAGCAGAACAGCAGAGGCTTTTAAGTGCACATTTCCTAGCCTGTTTTTGCCCCCGTCGTGTTGTTCCACAGTGATCAAGACTGAGTATAATCTGGTTACAACTCATGCTCTGGGAGGTGGGGGGAGTTCTGCAGCCACACAGATGCTTGTGCTGCCACAAGAGCAAGGCTGGCACCGATGCAGCAGCAAGGGTCTGCAGGCAAAGGACAGACAGGGGGGCTCCAGCAGTGGCAGAGCCAGCTTCAGCATGGCAAAACCACAGCTGTAATCTGCTCTTTTCCACTTGTATCTCTGAGAACCTTTTGATTTATTCCTCTGCTTCTCTTCCAGGGCACCATCAGCTGTGAATGCAGGTGGGTGTTAAATACAATGCAGGATAACAGGCTCCTGATGCATCCCAGCTCTCACTGGCATGACACATTGCCTCTTCCTGCAGATTTGTGTGGCTACTTATCTGCCTGCTGTTTCTCATTACCTGTTATTTATACCGGGCAGCTTTCCATCCACACAACAAAGTTCACAGCCAAGCTAATCTGTATTCAGGTTCTCAAGGCAGATTTTCAGAGACATTTGCAGCTCTGGCTCCTCCAGAGCTCTGTGACTCCATGTGAACCCTGCTGGACATGGGATGTGGTCCTGTGATGAGACAGAGGCTGACGGGCTCTTGTCCTTGCTCTAGGGGGTTGTGATCATATCTTGTACACTTATGCAATACTGGCCAGAGATGTTTGGCCAAAGCAGAATGAGAAGGGAGCCTCTAAATGTTCCTAGGACAGAATCCAAAATATTTTCTAGCAAAACCAAACCTACACTCCATCAAACCCCTGCCTAATTAAATGTGTTATAGCTACTGAATAAATTAAAAGGAGGAACAAAATATCCTTGAAATAGTACCAAAATAAGCCACTGGATATGAACACAATAACTCTGAATGCAAAAGCAATTATTTATCATCCATTTCTTGCAATATGAGTCTCACTCTGAATGAATGGTGCTGAGAGCTTTCACATCATCGCAAAACTTCCAAGCTTTTCACAAATATTGAAGTAAGTTGGTAATGTAGCCTTGCAAGGATGTTGAATTCAGACTGGCAATGATTGAAAGAACTTCTCAAGGACTCTATGAAAAGGATAACACTGGCTGGAAATACAGGGCAAAAACTGCACCTTAGAGAGTTTTTTTCCCCCAAAACCCCTGAAGACCTGTGAACATCAAGATTTACCAGTTGACGGAGGTAGTCCTGAATTGAGCTGGGATAGACGAGTACACTGATGGCAACCAACGTGTTGAGTGCAAAGTCAAAGATCTGGTAACAGAAGAAAGGGATGATCCAAGCTGCATGTTGCTAAAAAGGAAATAAATCAGAAACTCATCAGCCATAAGTTAAAATAGAAGAATATGTGTCTTTCTACAGGAATCTAAGGAATATTTGACATTGCAGAGTATTAAATCATCTAAAAGAAATATGACATTCAGCCAAAAGGTTTGGCCAGGCAATTTGGGTGCTATACTGCAGTAATATGTGTGGTGCAACTCCCACTATTTGTTACATTAGGAGATTTAGAAAGCACACAGTACTTTCCCTTTCTAATTAATAGGATTAATCTTGGGACAAACCACAGCTTGGGAGGTGAATGGGAAAAAAATCCCTTAACTTTCATAGGTACAAGACTCAGTTCTCTGAATTCACCATTTGCTTAGAGCTTACTCATACTTGAAACTGCAGACAATCAACACAACTGCAGCAGGGGGCCCTGAGAAACCACTGATCTAAGCAATCAGTTCTGCTGCCTCCTCAAATTCTCTTTTTTCCCCTTCTCTCAATTTTCAGCTAAACAAGTAAAAAAGCAATTGTCAGAAAACAGTTTTCTTAATTTTGTTTCCATGGGGTTGTGTAGTTCACTTTATTCATCTTCACCAAATACAGTGAATTACCTTGTATGCGCCATACGTAGCCATTGCACAGATCAGGATCATAAGGAGAGAAATTGCTGTGGCAATGCACATATCTGGAAAAGAGACACATCCATGATTGCAGACAAATTCAGAGCTTGGTTCAGTTATTTTGCCACCTCCCTTGTGCAGAGCATCTCAAAGGGCAGGGTGGGAGATGGGGTCAAGTGCATCGTTCAGCCACTGATGGAAGAAATCTCTGGCTTTTGTGGGCAGCACTTCTGTCTGTGCAAGCCTGCAGCATACACTGTGCTGACACTTAAACCAACACTATGCAAACCACTACAGCCTCTATAAGACTATGGAGACCCATGGTCTAGTTTTTCTAAGGATTTTCAAAAATCAGGAGTTTTGACAAGACTGTTTTACTGGTGGTGCTGATATCTGTAGTCAGAATGTGTCTGCTTTTCTGCACTACAGATTGTTTCTTCAGCAACAGCTGCTGCATGCCATTGCTCATATACCTCTACATTGGAAAAAGAGCAAAACTGGCAGATAAAGGCATCTTACAGCAGAAGTAACACCTTGAAAATTTTCATTTCAACCAAGAATACTACACAGATATATTTGTTAATGAAAATGCAAAACTGTCAGGAAAGTTAAAGCAGTAAAGGAAGGGAAATATTCTTCAAGGTTTTAACTGAAGGAATTACAGGACTCCATATTTTTCTTCTATGGCTGATCAGCTTTCAATTAACTTTTCATTAGATGTAAGAAGTCCCTAAGCCATGAACAACTGGAAGGAGATCCTAGGGGGGAAAAATTAGATATTTAGTCTTGTCATATGCACATCCCTAGATATCATTACAGATCAGGAGATCATAAGTGAATTTCTGAACTTGACCTTACAGTGAGTTTGGGAGTGCAATGGAACATTGTGCCTATTTTTCTGAGGTAAAGCCAGTGCACAAAGAGGACAGAGGATGTGAGGTACATAGGACATGGCTCTAGAGATCCCACCTCTGTTGGTATGTGTGAGGTACCTGCTGCTCACATTGCTATCACCAGGTTTATTTTTAAACTACCTGCCTTGATGAGGTACGTGGAGGACCTCTCAGGTGCACAAACACACTGGTTCAGGATGTTCACTATCCTGACTTGGGAAGCATTCAAAGTGTAATGATTACATCCTTTCATCCCAGAGCTGCCACAACATGCCAGCACATGATGAGGAGCATCCCACAGCATGGAACAGTCCTCAACTCAACTCCCAAGTTCACCCAAGTCTCAGCAAGAGTCTGGCAGCTGTGGTCAGGTCTCACCTGCCACCACCAGGAAGCAGTGCAGGCTCACCCAGGTCATGGCTGAGTAGGAAGGACAGGCACTAAGTCTTGTCTGTCATTATTTCCAGCCTACCAGAATGATCATCCATGTAGAAAACAAAAGACCCAGTCTGTTGATCCTCCTGTGCCCGAGGGAACACAAACTTTGCCCTAGATGGCACTAATCCAGATTTCTGCTGGCCCTTGATGCCGAGAGGAACCTGAGATTTGTGAAGCTGGCAGAAAAATGAGTAAGAGGAGGAGACTACTGCTGGCAGGTGAGGACATCTCCAGAGCTGCTTATGTTCTTTGGCTCCTTGGGCATTGTACCTCCCAACAGCTGGATTATGGACTTCAGAACCCAGGTCTCTCTTTTTCCAGGACATTGCTTGGGTCCTAGGTTTCAGGATTCTTGTTCTCCCTCTCTCTGGCCCCCAAAAATTGTCCCTGTGATTGCATAGGGACTCAAATGCCATGGAAGAAGTTCTATGGCAGGCAACTTCCTAATTTACTGGATTAAATTTGAAGGATAAAGTGCCCTTTCCTGGCACTTGGAGGAGCACATTCAAACCACTGTAGTCTAATGAGGCCCTGGAGCACAGATGCCCTTTCTCACAGTACAAAGGCTTGAATCTTATTGTCAAAATAAGCAGGTCTCACCCAGAAGAGAGGCCTGCACTCAGCAGTGAGTTTAGCTCACCCTGGCACTCCCAGCTTCCTTCACAGTGGCTTCCTGCAACTCAGCTCACGGGTGCTACACAATGCCATGGGGAGGCAGCTGGGCTCCCTGCTCATCATTCAGGAGGGAATGACAGCTCAGTGCATCCCAAATTGCTCTTCAAAGGCCCCTCCTTCTCCTCTTAGAATGTGCAGAGAATCCAGACAACCAGTGTTTGTTTGAACTGCACTACCTCGACCAGTCTCTAGGTTTTTATGAGCTGTAAAGGCCGTGCTGTGTCTGTTTGAAGTGATCTGAAGTTTGCCTCCTAGAGGAAGAAGTATCCACAAAATATACCTCTACTAATAAAAGGTACTGCAGCCTCTTAAGAGGCTTCTGGTTGTGTGACTATTTACTCTGGCTGCCTACATTCATCCTGTGAAACCAAAATTCTTTTGAATAGACCAGGTACAACTGAGGTAATGAAAGAAATGGAGAGAAGTGAAAATGGCTGCTGCCACTAACCTCAATTGAAACTCTTGTAAAAGAGGCTCTTAGATCAATACTTCGATTCTAACCATAAGTTTGGAGGCACTGCTTATGCACTTGTTCTTGATCCCAACCACTTTCTGCATCCAGGGGGAACTGCTGTCATTGTCATTTGCAGCAGATGCAGGAAGCACAGGTTCCACTCTGCTGGTGACTGTGGCAGTACTGGTTCAGAGCCAGAGCCCAGCAAACTGTGATGAACTTGACACTGAAGATCTGGTCTGACACACTCAGCTCCCTGTCTCCAGTGTCTCCCTAGCAGTGCTCCACCATGCCAAGTCCTAGTTGGCTCAAGCTAGTTCTTTCTCATTTAAGGCTTCATTGGGTTTTTTGAGCCGTGTCAGCTTCAATTAATCAGGATGAAACTAGATATGCAGCACATTAAATGAGAAACTGACAGGGGTGTGTGATTTTTTTTTCCAGCCATGCTGTGCTTTCTATGGCATTCATGGCTAGAAGGGCTGTACTTTGACTGCTGAAGGGGTTATCCAGCCTGTCATCCTAGATGGCTTTTTGAATTTTCTCCTTGGGTTGAAAGAACCCAGTTGAGTTTTTTAATTCTTATACCTTACAGTGACATCCTACTTTCCTGCCTCTTTGGAGAGAGGATGCTGCTGGGGCTGGGCAGAGCTCCTGTCATGGGGTACTTGAGTGCACAGCCAGCTGCAGCTCAAGCTCCCTCGAATTCACCTCAAAAGTTTTTCCCTGCCTTCCCCTCTCCTCTTGCAAAGGAGGCTGATGGTGGCTGCTGCAGGGACAGGGAGGAGCAGCCAGCAAGGCTGGCCCCTGAGCCAGGATTTGAGTGGAGTGATGAACCCCTCAAATCCTCATCACCTGCCCCAGTCCTGGAGCTAATCATGGGCTCACAGCTTTGACAGCAGGGCCCAGAAAGGTGCTGGTCAGAAGCCTGCAATGCTCAGGCAGCTTCTCCCACTCCCAGCCTCATTTATCCAAGAGCCTCCTGACTGCCAGCTAAGGATTACTGCCTTGCTCTCTCCTCCAGGCTGCTTGTGCAAGCTTGATTTCACTGCTGCCAGCCACCATGCAAGCTCCAGGGTCACAACCTGCACAGCAGCAACATTTTCTCCCTGCAAAAGTGAGGGGGGCAATGAAAGAGTATTCTGCACCTTTGAGCCCAGGACATTTATCCAGAGTATAAAATTGGAGGGGAAGATGCTGCCCTGAATATCCTGTCTGGGAAGGGACCTAGTTTTTTGCCCCTCTCTGTATCTGGGACTTGTACTACATAGGTTGGTGTTGATGGACTGAGATAGGAAGCTACCTACTCCACCACCTCCATTTATCCCCCAGAAGAAGTCCAATCCTGCTGTCTGTAGACTTTTTTATATTTTTTTTCTATTTGAATTAATATTTTTAAGTCCTGGGCGCATGTCATATTCAGCAGAGAGATCATTACATTATTCTCCCCTGCCCTGAGATGTCTGCTTGTCCTGTCTGCCCATCCCAGGGCAGGGACACGGGCGGATTCTGACCTAAGTTGCTAACATCAGTGTCAATGTTTCCCTCAGTTTCTGCAGGGCATGCAGAGGATTTTAATCCTTGTTGTCATGTGGCCTGTGAAGTATCACACACATCTCTGACACTATGACAGCAGTAAATAAAGCCAAGCAACACCCACTACTGGCTGGGGCTGTTGACATGTCAGGATGATGGTCTGTGTGTTTGAAGAAACTGAGCAGAAGGCTCAGGCAAAACCTTCTGGGAAATCAAAATGAATTATAGGCCTTTTCCATCTCCTGCTTTGAGATTATTAGTCTTTCAACAGCAGCAGTATTACACTGAGCAGCTCACACATTTCTAATTTTTCCTAGTCCAGCTTCTAAACTCCCTCAGGAAATAATAAACAGAAAGATGAGACTAAATGGGCTCAGCTGAATATCCAGCACAGGAGGAAGCCCAGCACTTTACCCAGCTCCAGGATGTACATCTTGGAAAGGCACACAAACCACACACACTGGTGTCTTCCAGTACCTCCCTCTGCCACATGGTTAAGTCTTGGCAGACTTTGTTCCCTCTTGCTTCCTTTTCTAGAATGGAATGGAAAATAAACAGCCTAGAGTTTTTCTCTAAGTGTCCAGGTAAATCCTTTCTCTGACTAATCAAACAGGTACTTTGGAGCCACTGGTAATGCCCTTGGAACCTCACTAAATCCTGGAATTAGAACTGATGCTGCACTGGTATTTTCAAGCAGTTTGCACTAGACTGGCTGTGACTCTGCAGATGGCAGGAATTTTTCCCATTGCTGGAACAGAAAATTGAGAATTCTCCATAAACCAGGCACAGCTAGAAATAAATCTGAATACAAATACTGTGGGAATCCTGGTTTCTTGGAAGTCAAGGGAAACCTGTCATTAATTTCCTTTGACTACTGTGACACAACTGGAAAGTTTTTTTCCAGATGATGTTTTCAGATCTTTTATGAGGGATCCTCTTACAGGACAGAGAGAAAGGGAGTGACAATTTTTACACATAAACTCTGTGTCTGCTTTTTGTTGTTGTTTGCTATTGATAGGAGCATCAACAGTAATGAGAATAATGACTATTAGTGCTTGTGTCACTATTATTTGTCATCAGAAGAACATATACATAACAACTTTGGGATCTTCTTTAGCATAGAAAGTTATATATCTTCCTATATTTCATACACATGATTTCAGTGCATGCAGCTAACCTGAAAAACATTTCTTCAAAAAAGACAAATAAAAGTGAAAAGAGAAGAGAATGTGAAAGTTTTTCTGATGATTTACCTCATAATAAAACATTTCAATGCATTTGAACAAATACAGTCATGCTTACAGAAAAGAAGAAAGAAATTATCTTCTGCCAGCTATTTCCAGTAACCATAAAAGTCAGTAGCTTGATTCAACTGCCTTTACTCAGTAAGGCACCAAACCAGAGGGAGTCAAAGAATAAAAGGAGACATTAATTCAAGTGTTCATTCGTAATTTAACTGCCTGTGAAATGCTCCCTTTACCAAATGGAAATGAGTTTGCTTGGCCCATAAGCCATCCTTTCACAGTCTAGCAGGGTTCACTTGAGAAGCCTTGATAAAAATGTATAGAAAATATAATTTTCAAGTGTAGATGGAAATCCCCAATGCACTTTATCTGACAGCTACTGCATTACAAAACAGAATTACAATTTTAAAGCCTTGGGCACTGGCAGGCCTCTGATGTTGGCTATATAAAACCCCACTGACAGACAGTCATTACCAAGGTTAATCTCTAAGAATTAGGACAAGGCAGTCAGTTTTAATATGTCAGAACCAGCTAGGAGCCCATCTGTATCTACTATGGTCCTTACTTTCTTAAATCCAGTTATATAAAAAGATTTTTAGTTGAAAGTTGTAGGTGATTTTTCAATGAAGACACAAAAAAGCAGCAATGACCTTATCATTCATTCAGTGCAGATCCTCAAGGCATATTTGAATTAAAGACCTTGTGGAAATAAGCATCCTTTAAATGATACCCAGCATATCTGACACAACAATGGGCAATTTCTTTTCTCATGTATGGGGCTATTGCTTCTCCTATGGACATTTTTATTGACTTCAGTAGGAGTGAGGAAAGGACTTAGAACCTTTAGCTGTGAATGGGGGGATTCTGAGCAGAAAGACACCAGTGTGATTAGCAACAGACATTGTTTCAGACTACTATTAGAAATGTTGATGTAACCATTTTGTGAGCAGAAATGAAAATAAAAAGACATTTTTATCAAAATCACTGAGGGAAAGCTTTATTAGATATGATTTAAATAGTTATATCAATATACCACCAAATAATTTGAAAAAGTTATGGAACAAGGGAACACTTGCAAAGGACAGAAAGTTTTGTAGGATACATAAATGGCCTAGCTTACCCTTCTCTGAAACTATATTGAAGATTTTTTATGATGCCTTTCAGTAAGAGAAGGAACTGCTCTGGGTTACTGCTAATATGCCTTGACTGTACAGTTGGTATTTGCATCTATTTGAGCAGATTTGTGCAAGTCATGCCACAAGCACAGGGGGATGATAAATACATCCAACATGAATGAACACCTCAGCTGTCTGAGCAGCAGCGTGGGTTCTTGTGCATGTGCAGGCACTTGGGATGTGGTGCTGGGAGGTGCAGAGACTCCCAGATCTCCCTCTGTCCTGCAAAATTCCCCTGGGGCTTTCAGCACCATGCTCAGGGATATAACTCCCTGCCAAGGGCTGGCTCTGCCCCTGCCAAGCCAGGACACAGCACAGCAGATGGATTGATTACTAATAGGTAGGTGGCAAATAAGGTTACTACTAGGAAACAAGTTTGAATTGTGCCATGACATCTTTCTCAATAAAAATGCATCTGTAAGATACAAAGGTGAAGCAATAATTAAAAGGACAGTAATTATTGAAATGACAGGACAGTTACATAAATGCTGGAGCAATAATTGCTAGTAATTAGGGAATTTGTACTTACTGGCATCATCCATAAATTCAAATTCACCCCCTAGTTCAGCACTAGTCAGGTGGTACTGGTCAGGATCAGTCAGGGCACTCAGCAGAATCAGTAAGACCACTGAATTTATAATCTGCAGAGAGGAAAAAGGGAAAAGCATCAGTCTGTGAAAGTAATCCATGAAAAACCTCTGGGCAGCTCATGCCCACCATGTTTCACACCAACTATGATAGAGACTGTTTTCCAACTGTAAAACTGCAGTATTTAACTAACACTGCAAATAAGTTCTCTAAGTTGGTGTAAACAGGACTCACTTCTTCCCTAAGTGGCAGCATGAAAATTAAACAAAATGTACATAACCTCTTTTCATTCCGACTATTCCACACCAGAAAAGTCACCACTGCTCTTTCAGACTAAAAAACATGTTAGCACATCCACCAGTCAAGACTAAAAAACATGTTAGCACATCCATCAGTCATTCTGAGATTATTACAAATGGGTGCTGTAATCAAGGACTATCAGCATGGCAGAACTAGAATTGGGGACAGACCCCAGAAAATTGCTAGATGGTCAAAGAGGAGGTTGATTACTGGCAAATGCTGTGTTTGAGAGGCCACGAGTGAGGCGCTGGTTCAGGTGAGCTGCTCAATGAGGAGGCCTGGAGTGGGGGGTAGGAGGTGGCAATGTGAGCCTCGTGTCTGATGCCCACATTTCTGGTGGACATTCACACCCACCAAGCCCTTGGCTATGAAATGCAGTAAGTGAATTAAATGCCAAGAATATCAAGTGATTCAGTAGGAGAGGATTGTCAAGTATCAGCGATGAATGGATTGGAGAGGTAGCCAAGAGCTGTATTTTAAAACAAATCTGAACAAAATGCTCATATCACTTTGAAGTGAAGAGAGCTAATAGCAGAAAAGAAGATTGCTCAGCATGAAATAATGCAGCCAGGCTAAAAGCTTATTTTACAGAACTAGGAAGGTAACTGGTAAAAAAGAAAATGGAAAGAAGAAAGCTGAAAACAGTATGCTTGGAAAAATGGATTTATTGCTTTGGTTCTCACTTCAAAGTCATCCTAATCTGATCACAGGTTCCTAACAACAACAAGAAGGTGTAGAAACACAGGTTATTTCAAGACATAACAGGCTAGAGAATTTCTCAGGTAACATAAATCCTTTTTGATAGGCAAATTCCATCAAGTCTAGCTGATAGATCTGTAAGCAATCTTTGAAAACTGCTGAGAATAGATTGAGTTCTCAAGACAAGAAAAGAGCAAGCACAGTTTATGCATTTTCAAAGCAGGAAGGTCATGTAGTGAATTTCTAGATAGACTGAGAGATTTAAGAACAAAATAAGAACAGATAATCAAACAGTCTCCCCATTAACACTTCAAATTTGTATGGTCACAAGTAACATCACCATGGGCTTGTCAAGGACAAACTGTAAGTAGTTTATCTTGCTTTCCTTCTCTGACAGACTAAGTAGCCTTATGGACTGGGCAGAAGCAGTAGATAACATCTCTGCATCTTAGCAAACCTTTTGACATTTTGAGATTCTCATAAATGAGCAACGAAGGCCTGGTTTGTTTGAATGTGCAGGAAGGTGAATGCACTGCCAGCTGGGTAACTGTACTGTAAGAACAGCTATCATGGATTTAAGGATTCACAGCCAGCACAGAAGATATATTGATTAGGGTTTTCCAGTACTGTTGAGAGACTTCTTATTTCAAGTCCCTTGTAACTTCTACCTTTCTCTAATTTGCAGACAATGCCAAGTTGTAAGCACTTTGGGAGATAAGAATAAAATTCGATCAACTAGAGCAGAATTCAGACAACAGAGCACAATTCAGCACCAAAAAGCATAGAAGAAACACATTTTGAAGAACTTGAGAAGAACGTGAGGCAAAAAAAAAGTAAGTGGCAACTGCTCAGAAAGGAGTCTGGGAGTTACAGTCAATTAACTGAACACAACTCATTGGAATCCCAAAAGCTCATCTTTGTGGCTACATGGTGGTGGGCGGTGCTGCAGAAATCTGGGTATTAGATGCATGAACTATCCTCTCACTTACCCTCCATGGGCCTCTGCAGAAAAGATTCAAAGTCCTTCTAAAAAGTACAAGGAAAAGCCTTGGGGAGGATCACGCATCAGAACATCTCGGGGTTGCTGTTCCTTGAGATTCTCCTCAGGGTTGCTGTTCCCTGAGTTATGTAATAAGGCTTTCGAGCTTCTCTTGCCCAAAAGGTCTCACACCAGAGCCAGAGAAGACAAACTGAGTCTGCCAGTGCACGTTTCCAAGGTTGTTTATCCTTCATTATCTCTCAGTTCTGTCTCAGCTCTGCCAGGCCTTCCTGGCAGGTACATTATCTCAGTTCTTTCTCAGCTCTGCCAGGCATCTCCAGCAGAGCAGGACACGCGGCAGGACTGGGGTGGATCAGAGGGTCCCAGATCTTTTGTACCATTGCCCTGATCCAACCACTGTCCACAATGTACTTTTTATTTACAGAATCTTACCAATACTTACTACCTATGTTAACATGTCATTTCTACTCTAAACCAATCCTTGTGATCCAGCTCCACAGAAAATGGGGGAAAAGAACAAGAACAAGGAGCACAGGACCACTCCCCAATTCCTCCACTTTGCCTCTTCAAGGCCATATACTAAAAATCCTGGATTCTACATTCACACTCTGTGATAAACTAACTGCTACTTATTTTGAATTCTCTCAGCTTGTGATTCTTCATACAATATGGGCATTCACTCCCATGGACAGGGATCAGAGGCAGTGTCCTCCTGTCTGACCCCCTTGTACAGATCCCAGACCTCCCTGGCTGGTCTCCAAACCCCCCAGGGTGGCCAGAGGGATGTCCTAGACTCCTACAAGAACAAAAGGTAGTCAGACATCTGGAACGTAGGACAAAAAGGGAAAAAATTGGGGTTGCTTGGCAAGGAAAATTAGGGGCAGGTGCTCTCAGTCTTTTACGAGCAGAAAGGCAGGGTGGAGGGGAAAGAACAAGGCAACAGACCTTCCTCCAGATCCACTGGGTAAACAGATCTGAACTATAGCAAAAGAAAATTTCAGTTAGACAGCATGGTGAACAATAAGAAAAGAAGCAGATAGAGATTATCTGGAGAGGGTTGGAGATCATCATTACTGCATTTTTACATATAAAAATAGCTTTGTGTTGGGAATGCTGTAGCATGATCTTGTCTTGGCTTTCTCTTGGTTTGAAGACATCAGATGACTATAAAAATTCAAAGTTACATTCCATAAATCTTACTGAGTTTTAACATTATGTGTAACTCCATGTTGCAACCTAGTTTTTGTTTGATACTGTTTTAAGGAAAGCTAGAAGATGTAAGCCAGTAATAAATATGTTACCTAAGAAGAGTACTCAAAATATCCAAGCAATAAGAAACCATAAATGCATAGTGTTGCTATTTTAAAGACACATTTTTTGCGTACAGATATAGCCATGAAAATTCATAAAATACTGACCTATGCACTGTACCTTCTCCTTATGGATATGTCCTGATTCAGATAATGCGATTGTCAGCATTGCCTTAAATTCTGTATAAGACATTGTGTTTGCCTGATCTGAGGTCTGCTGCAGTCAGTAGGAATTTCTCTAATGCTCTTTAGTTTATTACTTTTCTGTTCTATCAGTTTGTTCTCTTGAGATCCTCATAATCATCTGAGCACTTTGCAGCTGTGCTGTCAGCAGTGCAAGTGAAATCCACCACGTGTTTGCTCCCTCTTTCTCCCAGAAATGTGTGTGCAGTTGGGTGTATTGTGTTCATTAGGGTTTTCCTTTTGTTTTAAAAGTGATGTGACTGTTGAATTTGGAAAAAAAATGCTTTAATGCATAAATTCAGTGAGTCTAAAAAGTTACTGATGTAATGTTTTCCAAGGACACGCAATCAAGGACAAGAGCATAAAAAATTATTCCCTGCTGGTATATGCAGTCTGTATGAGAGCTGAAATATCCTTTCCAGGAAAAGCAAAAGAGATTCCTGTGCCCTTTTGATAGGGCCAAAATTTCCTTCAAGTTTTTCACATTTCTACAGCAACAAATACTCTAACAACCAATTAGCAATGCTTAGAAAGCATTTTAATTATGCAAAGGAAGCCACTAAACCCTGTAACTTCCCAGGGAGACACAATGTCCTCCTTTTTCAGATGGAGAAACTGAAACATATACATGGCCATACAGCAGTGGGGTTGTAGCAGGATGCTCTCCCTGGAATGAGATAAAATAACTTAACAGTGCCCTATTTGCAAAGCTATCAGTGGTAAATGAAGAAGGGGGATTCAGGCTGCCTTCAGTGTTGAACAATGCTGAACCAAGTCAGACTCAATCCCCAAGTTAAACATCCTGATAGCAAGATGAAAATGTGGTAGACCTAGTAAAATACATGGATAAAGAAACAAACAAGTGACACTGCTGATAGTTTATCTAAAGCTGCTGAGCTGGCACAGCTGGCCTGGAGATGTGATGGCTGACAGTCAATCACTCAGCCCCAAACTTGAACAGCAGGCTCTTCTACCATGCCCTTCTGGGAGGGCATGTGTGGGGACTACTCCCTTGAGTGGGGATGCCCTTCAAGGTTACCTTTCAAGGCTGAGTGAAAGAAACTGGCCCATGGTCATTGATATGGGTGAGTAAAATTAATCAGTTATTAATGATTAAATATCAATTAATACATTTTTTGCTGGCTTTAATACAATTGCTTCAATATTGCCTCATGGTCTACTATAATAGTTGTTATAGCTCCTATATTGTGTAGCAAATAATTCTGATTAACACAGTTTTAGCTAATCATTATAATAACAAAAAGTGTTTATTTCTTTAAATATATCTGGTTTGCTGTCATTTATCCTGTGGGACAAAGTTGTATAAAGGTTCAATTACACCTATATAATCCTTTAGACATAAACTGTTGACAAAGGCTGGGATTAAGACTAGATCCAGCCATACCCAGACTCCTCTATGAGGAGTTTAAAATCCACAGGGATCCTTTCTACACCCTGTGACTCAATAGGAAGGCTTCTTCAATAAACTTTATCTGAAGTTTCCACTCTGCCCATGACAGGTGTTCAATAAGAACAAATTCCAAGACTTTGCACTATCAAGTCAGAAGTGTGACCACTGGGTCCTGTGGCTGATTGCAGCCCCAGTGCCAGCCAGGGCTCAGGAGAGGAGCTCCAGGGACACTAACAGACCTAATTTGACCTGCACAGCCCCATCTGGGCCTCTCCATATCCCTGCCCATGGCCCAGGACTCCATTCAGGTCAGCCTGGAGTCACCAGTCTCTGTCCCAGTGGTACAACACATCAGCCTCCAGCCACACTTCCTGGGTGGACCCTGTAATGCCATGTTGCAGCTTGTCTCCAGTTGTGTCCTTGGTCCCAGCCCTCTCTGCTTTTGGTTGGACCCCCTGGTTTATCTCCTGCCCTGTTGGGGCTGGTGAACCCCATAATCAGCCCCAGGACTGCTTCTGGGCTCAGTCCCTGCAGGATGAGTTCAGAGTGCCCTAACAACACACTGGACAAAGATCCAACAGGAAGTCCTAAAAATGCCCAACTGTCTTCTTATTCAGATATGGAAATAAAATAGTTATTTCTTAAAAATCCCAGAATCTTACTTCTTTGGCAGGCAGATGGAATTACATCCACTTTTTAATCAATGTCTCTCTCAAGGAGAGGAAAACAGCTTTATAGAGACCACAGAATATATGAAGCCAAGGGGAAAGAGGAAACACTATGGAAAAGACATCCAAATATTGGAGCAGTAACAGGAGTTCCTGTTATTATTGGAGTTCCCTATATAATTCCTGTTATAATAGGAGTTCCCATTGTACAAAACATGATTTCAGATTTGAGTAGAAGATACTGTGAACAGCAACAACTGTGTGAGGAAGGTGCATGCAGGCATGAACAAGACAGGCAGCAGATGAGACTGGGACTGGCACCACCAGCCGCTAATGCTGCTTCCACCTGTGAAAAAGAACTGTGATAAAGAACCAGCAGCTCACAGTGTGAGGCAGACATTCTCTCTTCTGCTGGAGAGAATGTCCAGTGTTTAGGATGCAAGGATACAATCTCATGTCTTCCACAGGCAGCATCTAGACACTATATAATGCACTAAAATGTCAGACTTTTTCCATGTCATTTGTTACAAAGGTCAGGAGTGAACTGTGGTGGCCCATGGGAACAAAATGCAGGGGAGAGGTGTGAGAAACCACTGCAGCAACAGGTGATCACAAAACAAATATCACTATAATTTCAGACCTTTTGTAGAAGTGCAGCTGTATGTTATCTATCCCAGCTTTTCCAAAATAAAATTAGTTCCAATAGCTCCTAAGAGCATACCATTAACACAAATCTACTGATGATCTCTAACTCAAGCAGACAGAGAAATGCTCTCGCCAGCAACTTACATAAATGTCTGCAAACACTGAAAGAATGGCCAGGAGGTACAATGGCTTTCAGTCAAGAGTCAAAATAAAATAGCTTTGATAAAGGAGTTTAGAAAAGGAAATATTATGCTCATTTCAAATCAATACACTGCATTAAAAATACAGTAGAAACATCACTGACTAAAGTCTGCAGGGTCCCCTCTACAAATATTCTATTACAGTTCTCCAAACACTTTCTAATGCATTGAAGAGAGATAACTATATTTACAGGGAAGAAAAAAAAGAGCCTCTCCCAGCTTTATTTCTATTGAGGGTTCAATTTATAACTGAATCCATGCATGTAGCAGTCTGAATGTTATGGGTGGCAAAAGATGTTCCTACAGTTTCAACTCTGTGACTGTTTCCAGCCTCACTGAACTCAAGAGAGATCCACTTAAGCACCCTCCTTAAATCTCAGGATTGGAGGAGAACTAACTCCCTGTCTGTGCCCCTTTTACAGTTCCAGGGCTGGTTTCACCACACTGTGAAGCCCAGTCATATGTAGAAACTGGCACACAGAGTTCTAGCATATCTTTAATATCCCACAAAATTGGCATGGTTTAGTTTGTTGTCCTCTGCAGAGATACTAAGGAAGCAAATTGCCAAGGACATTAATTTTAGTAGTAAGAAGTCCTAAACCTTTTTAGTAAAACTTTAGAAGATCTCAAGCAGAACCCACATACCATCTCCTCTGTTTGTCTCCAAAAAACTCAAGGCAATTTTATGAGTCTAGGTACCTGCTTTCCACAGGAATGATAGAAACAAAACATCAGTCTTAAACTACTTTTGCTCCTTGAAACTAAACAGAAGAATATTTTCTAGCACTTGGATATTTGAAGTCAGTATTACTATCAGAAAAAAGTAAGAATGTATGGAAAATGTCTATTTAAGTATCTCAATGTCTAATTCGCACTTATCTACCTTCTTGTTATCATTAGGCACGTGCTTTACATATTCATTTTTTCTTTAGGCATAAAAGATATTAATAAAAGCAAGAACACTTTTGTTCATCAAAAGGACAAAAAAATTCTACAAAGGTAAAAAAATCAGGTTCAGTATAACTAGCTCAGGGTAGATTTGAACTGTCTGGGGTACCTTTCCCAAACTATCTACACTTCTGTAAGTGCAGATAATGAATTAAGGTTTATTCCCCCATATAGGAAGATTTTTCAATCTGTTCTCTGTCTCCCCCTGTTAAGCAGGGTTTTGTGTTTGTTAGTGCTCACTGGGGGGAGGGCTTTTTCTGAACTCTGACTGAAGAAGAAACAAGAAGGTAATTTTAACAATAAAGGTTTTAAGCTGAGTATTGTGAAGAGCAGGCAAATAGCACATGAAGAAACAAGATGTCCCTTCTGTGTACCCAAGTTTCTTGCCAAGTCTCACAACAGTGATTCAATCTTTTTCCCTCTCAGGGCACAGGACCTACATCTGAGCATACCACAGCCATGGCTTGAACTCCAGGAGTGGAGAAGCAGGAGATCCCCGGCTGTCAAAGCAGACACCTCTCTCTTTTCTCTGCCGTGTAAGCCTTCAGCCTCATGCTAATGAAGATGTTTCAACTTTCCAGTGCTCAGAGAAAAGCTGCAGATGTGTTAGTGATGCACAGTCTAATGAGTGGTCCAAGTTAGAAACCCAGACATGCTCATCTAAAGGAACAGCCTGAAGGGAAATAGAAAGAGGGACACTTGAACTTGGGTTAAAAGGGAATCCTTCACTCCTTTGACCAGTGAAACTCATCAGGCATTATTACTGAAGCCAAAAGATTGAAGGAATTCAGAAAAGGATGAGCTATTTATTAAGGAAATGCAACTATATAGTCATAACACAAAAGATCTTAAAAACAAAATACAAGCCTGCCTGCTTCAGGTGACTGCCCAACCTTAACATTATGTAAAAGAAAATGTTGTCCCTGAATAAGCTGTTTATTCTCCCTGTGTGGTTTCTCAAAGCATGGTTCTGGCTGCTATCTGAAATATTGTACTGGAATAGGGAGAGCATTAGTCAGGTCAGAAGTAGCAATAAGGTTTTCATATGCTTTAATTTGGAGAAGATAGGGTAGAGTCTGCAATTCTGTCACTATTTTTCCATACTATTTATGAGAAGGCAAAGAATCATCCAGGCAGGCTCAGACTAGCTTATTACAAAGTCCACATTATAGAGACTGTATAATAGAAAGCTGCATAAAACATTTCAATCAGACTTTATAGAAAATTTCAGCTTTGATTGCTATGACACTAAACACTGAAGTTTAAAGACTATGCTGATTAAATTGATATAGGAAGTACAGAATAATTTATCAGCACTCTTCTATACAAATGACTCAACTACTGCCTACTGCCAGCATTTAACAGGCTTAAAACCCAAACCACAAGAGGTCTGTTAGTACTGAAATATGGTAATGGTTAAATTTATTAAAAAACAAAATAGATGGACAGATTGTGCAATATGCACATGAGAGGTTTCTGCCTTCCTAGAGATAGAGTTTAATTTGTTATATACTTGTAAGAGACTGAAATGTTATGGTTTGTGGCTTACATATTTTTATGAAGGACTTTTGCCCATTATGGCAAAACTGTACAAAGAAGCTGCAACACCAAAGCCCTCCCCTCCCTGAAGATGCCTCCTGAGGGGAACTTGGGACTGTGAGTTAAGCTGCTAATGGAACCTGAGTTAAGATAAAGGTGACACTATTGTTCTATCATCTCAGGTCTGGGGAGAAGGAAACAAGGCTGAGGGAGAATCAAGTATCCCCCAGAAAGCCAAACTCAGTGGTAATCCTGAAAATCAGCTCTGGCTGGGTTTGAGGTGGGGGTGGCCACAGCACACAGACCCATCTGCTGAGGCCAGGTTTGCACAGACTCGTCCCCAGCCAAGGGGGGAGGGAGGAGCAGAGTTTTGGGTGTGTGGAATAACCTCAGGTCAGACAGTGAACACCCATCCTCTCTTACACACACGGCTCAGCTGTAACACCCCCCACTCTGGGAAGGCCATATCCATGGGACACTCACATGAGAGGCAGCTGAGGGGGTGTCATAACCCATCAAAGACCCCCCAAGTGCTGCCCAGACTCACTGCTGAGGCCTTGCACAGGATGCAGAGAGATCCAGCTGTTCCAGAGTCTGCTGCCAGAGACAGAGTCAGACTTGTTCCTGAAGGGAAGCCCCTGGGCATTCCCACCTGGCCTGAGTGTGTATTAATGCACTGAACTCTGTGTTTTGTGGGACCCTTACCACCAAGAAGACCAGAAGAACAGGATCAATGGGACACCAACAGGATCCATGGAGTTGTAGTATTTTCTGCTTAATCTGCATCTCTGTTACTCTCTTTTTCTCCCCCCTCCTTTTTCTATTTCTTTCTATCTCTTTCTACCTCCGATTTGCTGTTAAATAAAATCCATACTACTGACTTTGGCATATAGTCTTCTTTTCCCCTTAATTTGGGCAGAGGCATCTCTTCCATAATTTTAATATCTGGACTGTAGCATTATTTAATCCTAGTCCTTTCCTGGTTTAAGGATATAAGCTATTTGTATACAAATTTGTCTGTGGAGTCTTTGTTACTTTCCCATTGTGTTTAAAGAAAGTCCTGAAAATGACTGCTGAAGTCTTCTGCCCAGTAAGACCTCTAGGGAAATATTTATGGGGAAATATAATCACATATACAATTATATCATTGTCAGATCAGCTCACAATTTCTCCTAAAGGTCATGTTGGTTCAGGACGCAGTGGAGCAAAGAACTGGTATGCAATAAAACCTTATTAGAAAAAGGGCTGTTCAGCTGGGATTTGTTTGGTTTCTACATTTGTCCTTGACTTCCAAAAATGCATGTTTGAGCCTTGCAGGTGACTGAAAGCTTGAGGGCAGACCTGCTAGTGTGACTGCGATGTGAGTTGTGGCAGCTCCCACAGACCTAGACTTTTGTGTGGACTTGTGACAGAGGATGGGCCAGGCAACTTGGCTGTAGCTGCTTCCCTGGGCTGGACTGTCCAGGCATCCCCTGGCCCTGGTATCCATTGTGTGTCCTACTCCTACAGCAGCCCACAGCCCTGGCCATGCTCAGAGTCCCCTCCAGCCTCTCTGGACGTGCCATTGCACTGCTGAGAGGACTGTGCACTGGTTTTGACAGCAAGCCACATATGATCACTTCATTAAAAAACCAACCTAACAAAAACCAACACCAAAACACACCAAATCATCAATCCATTATTCTTATGTAGCCACCACAGGCAGTATCCACAGAAGCCATACCAGTGGCTGCACCCTTGAATACTCTGCACCCAAGGCAGGGATTTAGTTATGCAAGAAAGAAGTGGAAGGATGGTACAGTACAGATAATTACTGAAATAGTAAAGAACACGATCACGTGTATCCTGTCTGTCTGGCCACAGCTGTTTCACTGTTGGGAAATGCATCTCTCCAAGGTGAAAATCTCCCACAAACCTGTGTTTCTGCCAAAAGCATTTGTCCTGTTTCAGGCAGATTAATGTATCTGGACAGAACAAGACCTTGCTCAGTGCATGCCAGCAACAAAATGAGAAAGAGTCACAGTACTCTCAAACCCCCTTCCAAGGCTGAGTACCAAGATGACAATAGTTAGAGCTGACTGCAGACACCTGAAAAAGAGCTGACCCACGGAGGTCCAGGAACGGTGCGCTGGGCTCAAGTCCATATTAATCCTTCAGTGATGCCTCCCTAGCAATTCAGCTCACATTGAGCAGGAGCACTCTCTCACACCTTCAGACACAAGTGTGGGGTTTTGCTTCTTATTCTGTTTGGAGATTTGGGATTTTATACCTCCAGCCCTGCTGGAGAACAGCACAGAAATTGCACATTTTTAAGCCTTGGCCACTTTAAACTTCCAGAGTTTTACAGTCAAAGCACAAGCCTCACAATAAAACAAGAGAAAAAGAAAGCAATCAAGGAAATTAATTCCTGGCTATTTTGCAACATCCGTTCCATATGTCCAAGAATATATAAGACTAATTGCATTTTCACTGACGTCAGTCTAATCAACAATCAGTTTAGGAAGCTTAATGTGTTCTCCTCTGGCTCACTAGGAGATACATATTAACCTTCAACAGAACTTCCAAACACATTTTACTTGATTAATGTAATACCTCCTCTCCTTCCTATAAATATATTCATGATTTTTTTGTATAAAAACCCAAATGTAATTATAGCATACTGAACTCTTAATGGGATTCTTTCCTTCAACAAGCATTTATGTAAACTTTGCTCCTCTTACAACTAACCATCTGTTTTCTCACTAGAGAGAATTTATTATCCAATTGAAAGCCTTAATAAGAAAAAAGGGTATTTTACAAAGGTTTGCAGTTTCTGAGCTGATAATTGTATTGATTACATGAGACAACTGTTTCATTATCAAGACAACTGATGCAGATTATCAGCAGTCATTGCAATGATTACATACTCTGTGAAATATCTTACCATAGTATTTGGGGATATAAGAAAAATGGCCTATGTTACAAGATTACAGTTTAAAGACATTTTCATAAATCCCTGTGTTGTGTCACAGACTAATATCAGTAAGTGCAAGGGCCGTCCAAAAGACATTTTCAAGAAATTTTATCCCTCCAATGACCTAAAAGGTTTTTTCAAAAAAAAACGCTTCTAATAAATGTTTTAATGTCTTACTGATGTATGACAGTCTGGAACAGACTAATAAAATGCTGCTTCTACTTCTCTCTGCAGCACAGGAAACACAAATCCAGCTATTTTCATCTAGAACAGAAAGCACAGGTAACCTGGGATATTGTGTATCAATGAATTCATCCTTTCTTCAGATAACCTTTTTGGTCTGTTCAGGGATGGATTCTGTCACATACAGGTGAGTGATTAGGCTCTTTGCAAGCTATCTTATTGATTGTGCCATTTAAATTCCTCCCATACATTCCTTTATTTTGTAATTCAACTGAAGAGGGCCTGAAGCATGAATTGGAGAAAAAAGCTGGGATACGCTCCTGCAGTGCAGAAACATCCTGAGCTTGTGCACAGCAGGGAAGAGTTCTTTAAGGAGTTCTCCTCATGCCATTCTTGAAGCTAATAACTGTTGGAAGTTACAGTCAGAATGTGGTTACTGAGAAGGTCCTTCAGATAAGGTCATTTTGTTCATACTAATGATCATTACTGGTCTTTATGATACAATTTTGTAGAGGCAGATTTAGATAGAAGAAAAGAAACAACTTGTACCAGAACACATAGGAATTTAGCTACTAAGCTGGTTGCTAGGTATAAATCATAGGGATAAGATATATGTTGGTGAAACTCACCCAAGCAGGACCTAGATATTGTAAAAACCCAATAAAGCAGAACTTGTGGTCTTTCAAGTCAGCAAGAACCAGGCTCTTGGTTTTGGCCAGGACAAACTGACCTGGGAATTGCCAAATCCCTACTGCACCTGCCCAGAAGTAGGGGTCAAATAGTGAACATTGGGAGGAAGACTTCTTACTTCATCAGAAGATCCCTACCCACCACCACCACAGAGGGCTTTTCTAGCTCATTTTAATACAAAGTGAGGCTAGGTGGGGATAGGTAATGAATATGTATAGGTGTATTGTGGAATTTAATGCACATGTAACATTTCAGAAGATAAATACCCGAAGGCAAATGCTCAAGGAGGCGCACATGCCTTTGGAGAAGTGATCCCCGTGTGCCCAGTGCTGAACACACATACTTTACAACTTTACCACAAGCTGTGGAGTCTTTTACTGCACATCATTTATTCTGTGCTATGACATACCTGAAATGCATACAGTGCTTTCAGTTTGTTAAGAAAATACCATACAGGGCCTGAGCAGGTCCTTGTGTGCGGAATTACCCCGGTCTTGAAGATAGTAAAATGGATGTGATTCAGTCCAAGAGCATATACCCTGAACCTCCTCTGACTCCAGTCTCAGTTGGATATTCAACATGTACTTCAATCATCAGGGAAACCTTTAAAAGTAAGGTTCATATTCTCCTTTATTCATAATGAATTCCAAGTTTTCTCTCCACTCTCCTCAAAAGCAAGTATGTGCACAAGAAGAGTCTCTAATGAGTTGCTTGGGAATGTTACTGCTTTTTTTCTACAATCTTGACTTTCACATTATGAAGTCCAGACAGTAGAAAAACTAATGATCATTCTATAGACATGGCACTTGGGACATAAATATTTAATCAATTCAGCCATTTCTATTAGAAGAATTGGGAATCTCAAATAATTTCATATTATGACACCATCACTTTTTAGTGGAGAAATTCCACGTACTGCTGACACTACACCTCCTACCAAGGGATGGGATTTAGGAATGTCATTAGCACCACCCAGCTCTTTCTCCTGAATATACAGCCCAGGTCTTGGCCATGGAGGGGCAAACACCTGGCGAGTCCACAGCACGCCCTGTTCTGCAAGAATTCTTTCCCCAGGGCCACCAGTACTGGACTGTCACTGGAGATGGTAAAGGTGTTGCAGGATAATCCAACCCAACCCCCAGCTCTAACACACTATCACAACATGGGAAGCGACATCCTTGGATGATATGAAGGAAATAAACCTTCAGTGAGCTGGCTACTATGACCCCTCATACAGACATAAAGCTGAAAATCCTTTATTTTTAGCCCACTTCATTCCATATTAAAAAAAAAAAAGGCAAGCTAATTTTTTAAGTAAAACACAAGGCCTCATATTTGTATACGTGAAAATTCTCACAACCAAACACTGAGATAACACATCAGGCTTTCTAATTGTGCAGTTTTGCTCTTTTCACAACTTCAGTTCCTTTTTCAGTTTTCAAAATCTCCTGATTCTCACGGGTTTGAAAATAATCAAGAACAGCTTCTTAGAATTTTTTGATTTTCTCCTAAAAGAGCCTTTGCATCCTGTTCAAAAGTTCCTCAGTTACAACTGTTTGCTGATGTCAGTAGTCGCAGACAGTATAAAGGTTGCAGGAGTGCAGATGGAGCAGCTTGGAAGGATCCAGTGCAGGGATATTTTGTTTACATGAGCAGTCACTGCTGATCTCTACCCCCCGCCAAGTAAGCCAAGATTACTGAAATCTTCTAACTGGTATTTAAGCACATGGCCATACAAGTTGTTTTGCATGAGGCTTGAAAAATAACAGGACACAAATGTGGCCTAGTCACAAAATACATTTTTTCATTCTCCTTTTGATATCAGATCAAGGGCACCAATCTTGTCAGGGGGTTCAACCTTAAATCAGTGAAACCATAGCACGTTGTACTCTTCTTTTGCTTTACAATATATATCTACTACCAGTATGTTTTATCATCATTAGGATTCAATCCTTTTATTTAAAGAAAATGACTGGGATAGATATTAGACATGCTTTCAACAGAACATTCAGAAAAATCCAGAACTGAAATGCCACAACTAGCAATTCATGCTGAGCTTTCCACAAATAGCAGCTCAAGCATTTAACCTGGCTAAAACCTTCAGCTTGCTCTATTTATGTTCTTACCGTACATCCTTCAGTGAGAGCCACACAACTCGATAACTTGTGGTTATAAAAGGTTCTCAGCCTTCCATTAGTTTTTATTTTTAGCCCCTCAGTGTCAGGACCTCAGGGAGAGCAGAGGGAGGGCAGCGGCTCCTGGGGTTCCCGGGGGACTGTGGGACCACGGGCAGGAGCAGCCTGTGCCCAGGGAACCGCTGCACTGAGGCAGGTAGCAGGAGGCACTGGGCACACACAGCTCAAAAATGAAGGCTCCTTCGTTTATAGTTCATTTTTTTAATTGATACCTTACAATTTCATCTCCTCCCCGCCAAAGTCAATCAGAAATAATCAGAATTCCTGTTATCCCAGATGGTGTCAGTGGATCCGCAAGGTGTGCAGAAATCCTGCTGCCACTGCCAGGAGAGTGGAAAATCCTTCCATGACACTGTCAGCATATCTGATGTTGTTCCTTCTTTGTGTTTTAGACAAGGAACTCATTTCCTCAGGAAGAAGACCTGCTGTGTTTATAAGTGCTGTCACTGACAGAGGTGTTGTTATTCTGACTCACCAGCACTGACTGGGTCACTTGGAAACAGAAATGCCAGTTTTCCCCTGGACTCCAGCACCCGCTGGAGATCAGAACTGAAGTTGGCTCATTTCAGCATTGTCACTGCCCTGAACACCACAGTGACAAAATTAAGCTGTTGGAAGTGACTGTCTAGTTTCACTTGCTTTGTTGTTTGTTTTTTTTTAATACAATATTTGTAAGACTTTCCTGCCCCAAAACGTTTCTGCGTTACTATTGGGACTTCTGATTTCATGTTATAATACAGGGAAGTGTACAGTCCATCTCAGATAAAAACATAAAAACTAATAACCAGCCAAGCCAAATCGTCTCTCAGGTTTGAAATGAACATTACCCCTAGTCAGCCCTATTACTGACATTTTAATCCACAGCATAATGTTTGTATTTAACATTGCAGTACCCCTTGTTAAGCTTTTCTCTCCAAGGCAGCACACTAGTTCCTGAAGGGTGGGCTATTCTGCAGCCACATTAGACATTCTTTTCAGGAAATTTCCCCTGCTACTCCAACCTTTCTTTACAAGTTACTTTTTCCACTGAAACTGCTCAGTGCTCACTGACAGTATGTATATTGCATTATCATGCTATATATATTGCAATATCATGCAGTGGTGTGTTATATCACTCTAGATGTAGCACCAATGGCTCTGCCAGCAAGAAACTACTGAAACACAAGAGCTATAGAAACGTTAGTATTCTGAGATCCATTATGTCCAAAAATAGAGCAAAGTTAAATATTCATTTCCCAGCTATTGATACATTACGAGACCATTGTAAGTGTCTGGGGCTGTGTGCTTGTGTTGGAAAAGCACACTGTTCCTGCCCCTTACTTCTGTGGGAAAACTCCCCCAACAGCAGCACAGATGACTCCACATGCACTCGGCTTCCCACTCTCCCCACTATTTGTAGGACTCCAAACACGCAGTTAAAACATTAAAATTAAGGAGCCCCCAGCTTATTGATGGGGGGGTGGAATGTTGAGACACAGCACTGATGCTGTGCCAGCACTGCTCAGCAGCAGCCAAAACACTGGTGAATTATCAACACCTTTCCAACTCCCAATGCACAGCATGGCTCTGGGAGGGTCACTATGGGATGACGGATTCCATCTCAGCCTCGGTTCTTTCTCCATTTACTCAAACATTAAATTCTGCCTCCTGAAATTAGGCTAACTCAAAACTGGTTTAACATGTGAAAATGTTGTGTTAAAAGTCTGCCAGAGCTTTTAAGCCACTGCTTTTTCCTCCTTCATATGCTTCTGCTACTGGATCATTGTATTCATGGTCATAGAATAAATAAAACTTGCACTTCACAGGCAATGAGAAATGAAAAGCAACAAGAAAACTATTTGTTCTCTAGGTTGATGTTTTTCCTCAAATAATTTCCTGTAAAGAATAATGGCAAAGAGTGTATAGAATGCATGTTGGTGTTGCAAAAAATCAGAGAGGGTTTTTGAACTTTGAAGTAATGCTCATAGGTTATGTGTGGTTTGGAGTAACGCAATCACCCAAAATGCACGCAGAGAAAAAAAATGCCACCAGGACAACATCTATTTTTATGTTAACCCTCAACAGCATGTGGTAACCAAACCATAACTATTCTTCTGAGCCAAAGAAATCTATTTGTATATGACTTTGTCAACCAGACCTTTCAACCAGGGCTATTCATTCAAGGAGCTACTCCTTCCTTACTTATTGTTTCCTAACATAGTAAGCTATCAAGAAGGTTTAACATTTATTATCTACATGCATCCAAATATCTATTCTTAATTACTAAATTTAAAATCCAAATACTTTCAATAGGGAAGAAAACACAGAAAGAAATGTGTACCATATCAGTTTGAAGTAATTTCTAAATCTACCCTGAAAAAGTTATGAAAGCGAAAGAAGCAGAGGTGTAAATCAGGAAATACCTGCTCACGGGAAAGGAAATTTAAAACCAGATTTTGCAGTAAAATACTATGTGAAACTGGCCCACTGGTATTTAAATGTTTATAACAGATTAGGTAACAGTCTAAAAAGCTATCAGGCTTTTTGCTGTATCCAAGCCTAGGTGATGCACTTTCCTCTTCCTCAGAGAAGTTTAGGCCCACTAACAGCTGAAATATCTGAATCTCTGTCTCTGTGGAGCCAATGTGAAAAGGCTTCATTCAGCGGAAGGCAGAAAGAAATAATAAGCACCCTAGAAGAAATGTTCAAAAGCTTTCAGGTCATATTACAACTTAACAAAACTTAACTGAAGCCAGGCAGAGAGAGGCATCTTTTACAATACTGTCAGTATTGCAGATATTACAGGCTGTGGATGTTGCCATTAACTGTACTTTCTTATTAGACCAGGAGCAAGAAATGGTTCTCCTAATGCACAATTTTCTCAGTGGTGAAATACATATTTTACAGGACACAGAACATTTTATATGATTTCTAGGACATAAATGTCAACCTAGTTTTTTAATTACGCTGGTTGAATTTATTTAATGAGCTGTCCTACAGTGGAGGCTAGCCCTGTGTTTTTCACTTGCTTCTGCAGGGAATTTCGGTAGTTAGCAAATAAGCCTGGGTCTAATCTGCTTCCGTCTGCAATCATTTGAAAAACGATGCTTGGCAAACAGGTCTGCACAGCCTTGCCATCAGACGGAGGCTGATTCCTCACACCAAGACACTGAGCAAGCCGAGAAGTGCAGCTACGTTACCTACAGCAAACAAGCAGTTCTTTTTATTCCGAAAACTCGGCGACTATGGCTGGACCAGCTCTGGGAAACCTGCTTTTCCCACATTTCAAAGGATGGAGTAACAATTATCAGAGAGGAATTGAGGGCTTAAGGTGGCTTCTCCTCACCGAGTCTTTCCCCAGGCCAAATAGCTGGGTGTCAAAGAGCCTTTGGTTACGGATAGTAACCCGGCGTGCCTCCAGGGTAGATTCCTCATTCATGTCCCATAATGCTGGCAGACGAAAGATTTCTTTCTAGTACCTGCGAAGAGATGCCTGGAAGGTTTCAGCTCCTTACCAGGCAGACCAAAACACTACTGCCAAGCGATTACCTGCCTTACAGGGGACAGCAGTGACAAGAACACCCGACTGCTTCATGAGGCAGCGACCAGAGATGGTAAGACACGATTTTCTGCGCACTGTGTCCAAGGGGCGGGCAGCCTTGCTGCAGCTAATGCACCGGCGGGGCCCGTGTGCTGCAGCCAGCCCCGGCCTGAGATCACCCCCAAGTCTGGGGGAAAGCCCTCCCTCCAGGGGTCTTCACTCATCACATTTTCAACCCCCACACAGCAATTTGGCTGAGACCCTGTAGAGCCCGCCCGTTCACAGTATCATCCCCTGCCCCGCTGTCCTGACCCCTGCACACGCACACGCCTCATGCCCCAGTTTCGGAGAGCCTGAGCCTGAGCCCGCGGGATGAGCGCATGACGCTGCTCCAACAACGCGGCTCCCTCCCAGCCCCGCCTGGGCAGCCCGA
>VXBR01004469.1:561558-608197 GCA_013400215.1 Cisticola juncidis
TGGCTGCAGCGGGCCCGGGGAGCGCCCACCGGCTCGGCACTGCCTTGGCAAAGCTTCTAGCTCGCCTCGCAGCTCTCGAGTGGCAAAGAAATAAACTCCATTTCTCTATAAGGAAAGATATTATCGGAGGAGGTCATGGGATGTTTTGAGTTTACCCCAAATTTTGCAGCCATGAACATTTGTTTCTTGCTCAGTGCCCTCGTAATCAGCTCCCAAAGTTGCTGCTATTGGGGCGGCTGGAATTTCCCGGTGTAAGTGATACACGAGGTAACGCTAAGCTCATTGCCCCTGCCTGCAGTCAATGCCCTGATGATCGTGGGTGTAGGGGGACACGCATTTTTAGGAGGAAGGACCCGGTCCTGCGTGTTCAAGCACTGATGCAGATTTGAACTGAATTTCCTACCAAGCAGCTGACTTTTCATGTTTTATTATTTGAAGTTTGCATTACCCTCCAGATGAAATAATGAAGAAAATACTGTCAGGAGGTCTGTATGTCTACCCTGACCCAAAGCATAATTTATTTACTGCCATTCCTCTTGGCTTGCTACCAAATTCCACAATTTATCATCAAAATATAACATTGGAAATTACACCAATGCTTCCCTATATGGTTGCTTTGGGGCTCTTCATTATTTCATACATCTGCACAGAACAGGAGCTTCAAGATAAAAGCTAACTTGGCACAGTTAGAACATTTCTAACTATGCTTTATCCCTACTTATAAAGACACTATAGTAAATTAAATTAAAAATACTTTAAGTAGGAACTTTACATAACCTCTGTTAACCTCTTCTTAGTTTGTCCTTTTAAAACTGGCAAGGGGTTGGCAGAGAATTTTGTGTATAAAAAGAAAAGCCACTTAGCACTGAATTTATAATTTTGACTAGATTCTATGCCTAAGCCAAATATTTTCAAAATTTATGTTCAAAAAATGAAACTAGAATTTTTGTAAAATGAAACATCACTATTCACAAATATTCAAGAGGCCAAAGGAAGATCACAAACCATGGGGTCTGGACTATCTCACTGGTAACCTTGAGAGACCTTGTCCTTTAGTACCAGAGAGTAGGAAAGTTAGAGATGAGTGCATGCATGCCTCGTGGAAGGTGAGAGCATCTGCTTCATGAAGGCTATTGACCAAGGAGCTGACCTTTTCAAAGCAGAGGTGGCAATAAATTAAGCGAGATTGCAATAAAAGGGGAAGGGCACACAGATGCAAACCTGGTGGAAAAGGGACAAGAGAGACAATGACAAAACCCAAAGGTTTCGGGTTACTGACTGATGGGCCATTGAAGAGCTTTGGACACGGTCACCTGGAGTTTGTAACTGATAAGAAGGGGCAAACAAAAACAGGAGGGTTTGGCATGTTTGAGGGGGACTCAACAAAACTTTGGAAGGAATAATTAGAGCAAGGGAATTGTTAAGGAGCAAAGCGGAGGGAATACTTAAAGGAGGGGATCGGAAAGGAGCAGAGGGAGGATCAGACAGAAGAAGGTATAAAAAAGGTCAATCGTGTGCAGTCTGGCCGAACACTGTCTGCTCACCCTCACTTATAAATCCTTTCCCAAGTGTCTCTCTGTAGTTTCCACTCTCCACACTGTGTGTATGGGGGGGGCTGTAAGCAGCAAGTGCCAGCTGCTGGGGGGATCAGTGAGTGATCAGTGGGTGGGTGGGTGTAATTTGCTTGCAAGCATCAAGCTGGACCAGCTGGTCTGTACTTGGATCTTCTGTGAGTCTACGTGTAGGAGGCACAGATGAAGGCAGCACCTTGTCTGTGGCCATCTGTGCAGCTGTCCCTGCTGGGTTCCTGTGCCTGCAAACAGGAAAGCAGCAGCTGCATCCCACAGCCTGGCATGGGCACAACAAGCTGAGCCTTAGCAGCCAAGCAGGAGGAACTCAGGTCCTGGAGCTGTGAGACGCAGACACTGTTTACAATATCCTCCAGCGCTGTAAGGAGAAATTAGCTGCATGTCTGCTTTCACTTATGGTTTCCCATCAGTGGCTTTAACCCCCATATTCTCAGAAGAAAAAAGGAAGAATAAGCAGCAGACACTAATTACTTCAGAGCAGTTTCCTGTATAATTATTAATTTCAAATTCCATTCAAAAGCTAATGGGAAAGAGCAGGAAACATCAGGTTTCACATCATGCTCCTGATTTGTAACTAGCTGTATTTATTTGGTTTGCTTGGCATGATTTTGGTAGTGGGGAGGCTTCAGACCCTGAGTATTGCCACAGATACAGACCCTCCTCAACACAGCCTCTGTCAGTAAAACTTCCATGTCTCCCACTTAGCCTTACAAAATAAGAAATGACAAGCACTTGTTACACAGGTGATTGTGAATCCAGGATACCTGATCTTACACCCTGATGGTGGAAGATCATTTAAGATGCGACAGGGACACCTAAGTTTTGAATTGGACACCTAAGTTTTGTCAAGGTTCCCAGAGGTACAACAGATACTCGAGATTGTCATCTTTATTCATCAAACCTTGAACAGGACCAGTATCGCTGTCTGCTCAGCGAGACAAACTCTAGAGAATTAACAGCTTACTTACTCATTCCAGCTGTGCTCCAAAACTGGATAATCTTTGCAGCGGGATCCATATGGTAAGAGTTTTTTCCAAGGGAACATTTAGTGCTGAAATTAAACACTGCACAGGGTCAAAGCTTGACACACCCTTGCTCAGCCGCCGGTCATTGGGAAGGCTTTGGGATGTACCCAGAGAGGCAATGCAGGCTTGTGCCTCCTGCCTGCCCCTCCTTACCACAGCAGAGCTGTAGATCACGAAACTCCCTTCATGCAGCCACTCATTGCCCACAGCACACCCTGAGAGCTCTGCTAGCCAGCTGCGAGGGGACACAGCCCGACTTTGCTGTGTTCTCTGTGCCGCAAGCTGTTTAACAAAGCCCAGTATACCCTGTGCCTGCTTCTGCTCTGTATTCCCATGTCTCCCCCGTGATCTCACTGCAGGGACAGCTTCTCCCTCCTGCCAGAGGATGCCCTGGTCTAATTAGCATTTTCTTGCGCTTTCTAGTGCTCACTAAAATTGGTTACTGATTAACCTGTTAATACCTGTCTTAGTATTAACAAGATTGCTGGAAGAGCACAGTTGGCTTAGAAACTGTCTGTGATTCCCACCTTCTGTCCGTACTCACAGCCCGCAGAGGTGGTGCAGGCTTTGAATAATTCAATTACACTGTTGCCCAACATTGCCTACAGCACATGAACAAAAGGGCTGCTCAAGAGAATCACATCTTCTGCTTGCGGGATTAGCCAAGTGCTCCAGAGTGAACAAAGGCATTGTTAATTCTTTTGCATTTGGCAAGTTAAGATAAGATAAGAAAAGGGTTAAACATTGTCCAGAAACCAAAGTCTGAGTATTGTCCTCAGGCACAGGGAGATGATGACTTTGGGGAAGTGACTCTTATTGTAGTAAAGAGCCATTTTAAGAGTCCTTTTGTTCCACTTGCTTCAGAACCTCAGTTTCAGGATGGCTGCAACTGATTCAAGTATTCAGAGCAGTAGAAATATTTAATGCAATGAAGTTTAAAAAATACCTATGCTTTCTAAAAGAAGTAAGCTTTTAATAAAAGTCCGACACTACCCCTCTGTCACAAAGACTCGCCAACACTCAATCAAATAGCACTGCTGCTACTATTCAAATTGGGTTCAAGAGGTCATTTATCCCCCTGGTTTGCGTAAAAAAGGATCAGTGAGAACAGTAGGAACACAGAGCCAGTAAGAAAGCCATTGCAATGACAAGCTTGATTGTAACTGCTTGCAGAGCTAGATTCTTGTGTTTGAGCACCAAACAATGGACAACAAATGATTAGTTGGTTGGTGTTTGGTTTCTTTATTTCTTCTTTCTTTTAAAAGTTCTGTTTAAGTGTTTAAATTTTGTTGAGAGAAATGTCTGGAACTTTTTAGCTCACTACTGGGATATTTTGTCATGATTTCTCATGTAGAAGACAGTGATTCTAATATCTTAGGAAATTTATATACTTACACATTTTCCTTCCTGATGGTAAAGTCTCTTTGTAACTCTAGCTTCCTTGGGCCACAGTTTCATAATTCTACTTGAAGGTGGTGGTTTTAAGAAACGTGTCATTAAAATATTCTCATGTGTTGCCCTGCCAAGAGCTCAAATTTCTCCAAGGAAAAGCTTGCTTTACTGCACCCTTCTTTTTCCCTTTTTTTTTTTTACTTGAAAGCATCTTACTTTTTTTCTGAAGATACAGGACTCACAAGAAGGTTAGTGAGTTCTAGAGTACGCTGAGATTCAGGTTCTTTTTGTTCTGGCCTTCTCATTCATGCCAGCCTTACAGATTAATTAACATTCTGGGTGAGATGAAATCATCTGTGCTACATGTACAAGAAACCTCAAAAATAAGTTGGGCAATTATCTAGTTATTTGCTTGGCAGCAGATTTGCAATTTGGTAACAGGTTCTTGAAGCTTTTCCTCAGATACAGTTTGCTTTCCATGGGCTGCAGTCTCCTCTGAGGATATCTGCTCCATGTGGAGTGCCTGCTTCCAAAAGAATGTGGCACTTTTGTGTCCACTCCTGTTCTCCTCCCCTTTGCCAGTGCTGTTCTTTCTTAATCACTTTTGTACAGGCCTGCCAGAAACTCACATTTTTCCTTGCAGAAGATGTTTACACTGGAGTTATAGCCTGGCTCTTCCAGTACCTTAACAATACAGAACTCTCTCCTTTTGCCTTGGGAAGTCTGTAAATTTCTGCAATAGCTTTAGTTCTCCTTTTTTTACCCCTGCTAGCTTAGCATGCCTGAAGATACTGAGAAATGGAGACATCACCACTAATTGCAACTATTATCAACAAAATCGGTAGGTGTCCTGTAACCAACTAAAACTTTTCACCTCTTCCTCCACCAGGAAGGCTAATGAGCCCTTTACCACCTCATATCCGAATAATTTCTACTCTACACAAATTCTTCTCCAAGGTTTTTTTTTTTTTGTTTTTTTTTTTTTTTTTTTTTGATAAATTAACTTTCTGCTCATCGGACACTGCTTTCAGTCCTTTAAGTATGTTTATTGCTTCCCTCTCTAGTGTGGGCATCTAGACAGTTTTGTACAAGCTTTTAAAACTCCATGCATCAGACATAAAATTATTCATTTAATCAATGAACACCGTATTGGGATTGTACCCTCATTCCTCTTCACTACTCAGATTAAAACATCCCCATATTTACACTTGACCTTTTACTACACGGACCCAGTGGAAGGTCATGCTTGGAGCTTTTTGGCCTTTTGGCCAGAATGCTTATGCTGCTCACAGTATTAAACTGATTGGGACATTTTATCCATAATCTGTAGCCAGTTATAGAACATAAAGTACAGCATACAAGGATGAGACAGGGCTCTTGCATAAATTGGTTGTTGTGTTGCCAGCAGTCACACTGCTTGCCAGGTTGCTTGAGCAAAGGAAATCTCAGTGAAAGTTTTTAATACTGTGTTGAGTTTGCAGTCAAAGAGGTCACAGGTCTTTGATTGATAGGAGAGGCAAACCTTCTAAGAAAAGCTAATATACATCAAATAGCATTTACTTCCTTTTAGTTCCATTAGTTAGATTAGTTAATGTTTAATTTATGGATTCATTTGAGTATGTCTCAACACTGGGAATGTTGCCAGATTTAATTCTCTTCTTCATTATGTGATTATAGGTTTTCCCCTTCTCTGAAAAGACCACCTTTTTTTTTTTTTAATATAAAAGAATGTAGACATTTTCCCCAAACTTCCCTCCTCCACCCCTATGCCCCACCCATTTGATCATCAAGCATGTTTTCTTTACATACCTGTTTGGATTTTTTTTTTTATATCTAGTAGAACTCATCTTCATTTTGTCTTCTATCAGCAATCTCAATCTAGTGATAAATCATGTCTTTCTATTCTATTGAGAACCAATACTGATTTTATGTACAGTCAAGAAAAATTGAAACAACACATCTTCCATAACTGTAATTTATTACTGCCTGTAACTTACACAGGAAACACTTCCCAGTTTCAGATTTTTAGATGCCAGTCAGGTTTCAAGCAGTAAGTCACCACTTCACCTGGGGACCTGCTTAGACTTTCCCCCAGGTGCACTTTATTCTTTAGCATATTAAGCCAAATGTGCCAAAACCCGGAACTTTGAGCTACCACCATCTTTAAAGCAACTGAAAAGCATCAACAACATTATTTTGAATATCTATGGAGGTATCCCTCTTTTCCTGCTCTCTTCCAAGTGTGCTGAACTCTGGAGCAAACTCCAGGGAATGCCATCCAGTTCTTCTCAGCAGTGTTCATTTCAGGAAGAGGTTTGCCACAGAACATTATGGAAACTTCCAGTCTCACATGTATTGTTTTCTATGCTAAGATAGCGCTTAACTTCCTCATCATGTCACATCCTCTGCTTGTTTACCCATCCACTGCTTATTAGGGAGTCACCAATGGAGATCAATTGCTTTCCAGCCAAGCCTGCAGAGCATGCCACAGGAGCTGGTGGCTCTATACTGTGAAAATATCAGCTGGGTTTGTCCCCTTCAGCTGTCTGTCCTGAATCCCCTTGATGACTGATTTACTGAGCACACGACAGTAATTCAAACCCAGTTAGCCAATATATGCCTTTTTCTGCAGAGGCAAAGTGCAACTACTGTACATGCAATGTAACCTTTTATATACACTATAAGTAATTACAGATCTGTGACATGTCCTTCATGAAGTGCAGAGATACAGCACTGATGACATTACTACTTCAAGAGCAAGAGAAACACTTCTGTACTGTGCTGATGGTGCAGAAAGTTTAATTGGATTGTGTTCCAATTTATAAATGTTTTGTATGTATTAGAAAATGCAGCTAGGAAATCTAGATTAAAAGCTACATAAGATGGAGCCACCAGTACCATATGTATGTGTGTGGGATAAGACTGAAGCTAATACTGTATATTTTATATTGTTTCTTCTTCTTATATTGTTTCTAAAGAAAAAAAGATCAGGACTGCTAATGTTCTCCTAATTATGAAAACCAAAGACACTTTTGGCTTCTCTTCATCACAGTCTCCAAAACATCCTCCTAAGATACCTAATGCCAGAAGTAACAGTGATAGTTTAAATCATATCTCTAATTTTTCATTTTTTTGTATAGCAAATCACATAATAAATGCCAATATAATTCTACTGAAATAGCATTACTTGCCAGCTGAGCTCCAAGTGGAGTATAAGCATTGTTTCAAAATATCTCATAATCACACAGTGCTCTGCTGTGTCCCAGTATAGATTATCAATGTATATTACTATACTGTGACTGTAAAGCGTTTTATAGGCATGCACATCTGAACATGTTTGATTACAGCCTTAGGCAACTTTGAGCCAACATTGCAGAGCTGTCCCAACTCACAGTGGTGTTCAGTAATGGACTAGTAAAGGCACAGAGAAAGTGGAATTGCAGTAAGACACAGTTGTAGCTCATCACCTCCACTGCAACTCATTTAGTGTCAAACTATGCATAAACCTTTGGAATACCAGAAGTTTAGTCTCAGCATTCAGAACCCCATCTCTGCAGACCAGAATGATACACATTTGCCACTTTGGAGAGAATTCTCTTCATTTTTAATGTAAAAATCACTGGTCACCAACATGACATTCTCCAAACCCAAACATAGTTTGAAAATGCAGATCTGCACATTTCCCCCCTTTCCTTTTGAAGTTTAATGTATATGAGCCTTTAAATCACTTAACTGCCACATAGGGCAGTTTCATATTTGAAAGACAGCAGCTCTTATTGGGAGTTTTACCATGCTGATGCTGATGGAGACATCCTTAAAGCCCTGACAGAACACCCTGCTGATAGCTCACCTGATTTGGAGCAGGGCTGAGCTGCTGATTTGCCATAAGAAAAAAAAATTGCAATTAGGAATTCTTTCTTCAGTAAAACTTCAGTTAAAGTACCTTCTTCAAGGTGGACTGCCCAAGAAATATTTGGAATTATTAAGTCTAAAGAGTTTAAACAGGATCCTCATGTCCTCCATACAGCAGCAACACAAAGCAGAAGTGAAACAGCGTGTGAAAGATAATGAGTGGTGCTCTTAAGAGATGTTAACATTACATTAAGTGTTCACATAAGAAAACGTATTCCAACACAATGCTCTCTGGCAGCACAAAATCCAGGGGCATACTAGTGCAAATTCAAGATTTTTAGAGATGGAATTCTTAATGTAAAGTGAAGCACTTGCAATCCTGCTTTCCCATAATTATCTTCTGCTGCACAGCTGATGTTCTGCCTCAAAGTGAAACAGACAAAAAGTTATGTGACTAATGTGACTTCTGACTAAGTTTGACCATAGTCTAGCATTCACATGATGTGATTGCAGAAATCCAAAACATTTGGTAATCTTTGGGTATGTAAAACCTACCCCTCTCAGTCACCTGTGTCAGGCTTTGGAACCCTTCAATTACGTCTTTCTATAAAATATTTCTTACATTCAAGGCAGTACAAATTAACGTGTTTTAATCATTACAAAAACAGTCACTAAATTTTCTGTTCTGCACGCCTGCTAAGGACTCACAGAAAAAGACATGCTCCTAAAACATCATAAAGAACTTCCACAGTTAACAACAGGCTGCATGAGTTGGATGACTTTGAGCTGCACGCCTGTAGTATATGAATATAAAATAGCACAGTATTGATTTGCCAGCTCAATTCTATCAAGTGCTGAGCCCACTCCAGAAAAGCACTTAAATACTTTTTACTACTAGTACTACTGTTCAAAAGTGGTCAATATGCAGGTCAAGTCCAAGTAACATTATTTTTGTTTATTAAAAAGCTGGTTTTTCCTTCCTTTTTTTTTTTTTTAAATTAAATAAACACATTTGTTCAGAGCAGACTGCTGTTTGAATCTCCGTCCTTGGAAAATGCCAAAAAGAATTCCAAAAAATGGTGAAAATATTAAAAATCTACACTGATTAAGATTTTAAAATGTTTTAAAAACAACCAGCCAGGCATGATGGTGACAGACAGTATCTACAAAGGCAGACCCTCAACTGTTCAATGCAATTGTGTGAGTCTCATACTTAATGCAACCCCAGTATTAACCCTACTCTACACAGGCCACAGACTTGGCTTACAGCTGAAATACCGAGAGCCAGTGGGAGTAGGAGTAACTCTTAAGTGTCACCACAGCCCTCACCTGATTTAAAAGCTCCCTTTACCCCCGAGGAGATGAGTCAGAGCAGCAGGCACAGGTTAGGCTGAGCTGGCACTGCTGCTCCTGGGTGTTGGCCACCGCTGTGCAGGAGTCACCACGCAGTCTCAGACTTGGTTTTTCTTGAACTCAGACCATGCAGGCAAGAGTTCATGGAGAAAGAGTTTAACCTGAAAAGGTTTCAAAGCAACTGAAAGCCTCTAACTTTGCAGCCAAGCTAAAGGGCAGTGTAACTACAGCACAAAACTGGAACAACATACTTCAAAAGTCAAGTGAAAGATGATGCTGGCACAGCAGGGTTACTTGTAACAGATGACTTGAAACAGGCACCTGAAGCAGCTGCCCTGTCCTAAACTGCCCCGACAAAACCCGGTTGGGCCAAGACTACAGCCTTTTTTATCACTGAATTTAGAGGTTTTATTCTCCCTGACACTATCACTGATGGATTACATACTTCTGTAATTCAGAAACCACATGATAGTGGTTATGAAAAAGACACTGTTTAACACTGCACTAACCTAAAGCAGTAGTCTTTGAAGAACACATGGACCTGTCAGTCTCAAACCTCTGGGCAAAATCACCTTGATAGCTGCAGAATTTGACAGATAGAAATACAGTTCTTGAGATGCATTTTATGCATGCCACAGGAAAAAACCCAAACCACTCATGGAAAGACAGGTAGCAAATAGTCATTTGGAATTTTATTGTAGTCTGTTTTCTGTTCATAATTTTACTGCACTCAATAATGTATCAAGCCAACTTTATGGCATTTGGTGGTGCCATTGTTTTTTTTTCTTGAAGTACAGTACAAGGATCATCTGACCTTTCTTAGCAAAAGCACAGTTGAGACAAGATGGCCCAGCAATCTATTCAGCCGTCTGAATTCAAGAGTCTGCAATGCTGGGGAAATCCACAACTTCCCCAGGGAGATTATTCCAATGGCTGACTGATCTCTTAGTGAAAATATTTCCCATGTGTCCATTTGGAACCTCCTCAGGAATAACTTGTAGCCATTATCCCTTTTCTTTTCCATGTGACTTCTTGTAAAAAGGGAGTCTCCACCTTCTCTTTAAACAGTGGAACATGATGGTAAGGCTAAGCCTTCTTTTCTCAAGGCTGAACAAACCCAGTTCTCTCAGCCTTTTCCCCTGTGACAGGCTTCCCACTCTGTGGCTCTTCTCCGTACCTTCTCCAGCCTGTCCACCTCTTTTCTGTACAGCAGGGACCAAAACTGAGCACAGTATTCCAGTGTGACTTGATGAGCACTGAGCAGAGTGGGATGATGAATTCTGGCTTAGCCCAGCATCCCATTGGCTTTCTTTGCCAGCACAGCACTGTTTGCTCAGATTGATCTGATTGTCCTCCTGGACCTCCCAGGTCCCTTCCACAGAGGTGCTCCCAGCTGGGGAGATCCCAGCCCGTGCTGCACACCTGGGTTATGTTTTCAAGGTGCAAGACCTTACACTTGCCCTTGCTGGACTTAATCAGATTCTTGTTAACCACTCTCCACCTATCCAAATCCTGCAGGGTGGCTCTCTCTTCCAAAGTGTTCACTTTCCCACCAGTTTGGTGTCATTGGGAAACTTCATCGTGGTACACTTGATCCCATCTTCCCGGTCACTTTATGAGGATATTAAACAGCGCTGGGATCCCAGCATGGATCCCTGGGGGACCCACTTGTGCCACACTGCCCATTTGGAAAGGACCCAGTTACCAGCACCCTCTGGGTGCTGCCTCTCAGCCAGTTCCCTCCACCTCAGGAGCACTCATCCACACCACAGCCCATCTGTTTCTCCAGAGGGAGGAGGCTGTGGGAAACCTTGCTGAAAGCCTTGGAGAAGCCCAGGAGACAATATCCACTGTTGTGGTGTGGATTTTTAAGTTTTCAAGCTAGCTATTTCATTTGTGTATTATGATTTAAATTATGCATACCGTTAAGTGTCAGTCCTCTGTATCCCTGCCTCTATTTCTAGAATTTTCCTTGCCAATCTTCCCTCACTTGATATATCATTTGCTGTTTTGTATCATTACATTGCTTTTGCTATTCCCATTGGATTGTGTTCTGTATTCTCCGCCTTAGACCCCTCCCTAAGTGTACCCTCATTGGTTGCTTGCTTTGATAAAACCCACGGCGGGAGATGTGCTCCCTGTCTTTGGGGTCCAGCTTTAGTTGTTATGCTTCAGCTGTACCGTTAATAAATCTCCTCAGTTCACCCCAAGACCCATCTCACCTCTGCTACATCTCTGCGCCCCAAAAGCAACTGCTGAGGAACCAAAGTCCCTGAACGGGGAGGAAGAGCCTCCACGGGGGGGAAGTGTTGCATCCCAATGCTGGGGTGTGCATCCTGGGAAAAGCACACTGCCACAGTCCACCGCCCACTTCACATCTACCAAGCAGCTTACTTTGTCACAGAGGGTGATCAGGTTTGTCAAGCTCAATTTGTTCTTAGTCTATAGTGGCTTTTCCCACTCCTGTGCCTCATCTGACTTGCGATAGCTACCAGAAAGATTTGTTCCATAATTTTCCCAGGGACTGAAATAAGATTGATAGGCCTAAAATTCCCTGCATCCTCCTTTAAGCCTTTCTTGTGGATGGGGGTACATTAACCTTTTTCAGTTTTCTGCCATTCCCTGAAGTCCACAGCTTCCCAAAGATTATGGAGAGCAGCCTTGCAATGTCAGCTCCTATAATAGCTCACCCCCACTCTTCCTTCACTGGCACTGCTGAATCTTTTTGCAGCAGCCTGGAATTTTGGTCCCAAGGCCAGGGGCCAGCAGTGCTGGTGCAGACAGAGGTGAAGGAACTGTTGAGAGCCTTATCATGGCAGCCTACTCATCTCGAGTACCTGAGTAATGCTGCCTTTTCAGCGTTACCACTGACAAATTCTCCTGTCCTGTTTATCAGTATTTGCCTTACAGGCAAATACAGGAACAATCTGGTTCCGAGAGACTTGCTGTTTCTATACCCAAAGAACTCTTTCTTGTATTTTTTGACATCTTGGGCCAATTCAGTTGGAGTTGAGCTTTTTCTTTTTTAACTGCATCTTTGCACACGCTATCCACACAGTTCTCAGTGGATATTACCCACATTTCCATCTGTGGTATGCTTTGCTTTTGAGTAGACTGAGAATCTCGAAGTCAAGCCAAGGGAGCTCTTGCTCCTCCTACATCCCTTATCTTTAAAGGGGATTAACTGTCTTAGTGCTTTCAGAAGAGCATTCTTGAAAAAGTCCCAGCACTCATTAGCCTCTTTAGCCTCCAGGGAAGCTTTTCCTGGAATCTGTCCCTTGGAAAAAACTAACATTGCAGTGATTTCAGACATGGCTGCAGGGATTTGCCACACTCACTAGCTGCCTCTGTTAACAAGTGAAAATGTGAGGTTACCCATCTTTCACAGTGCCTTTGAAAACCTTTGGGAGCAGAAGCAAAGCTTGCACATGTCCGTAGATCTATGCCCAGCCCCTCAGCAGCAGGGGGACAGCATTCGATACCGTTCCTATTCTTTTGGCGAACTGGCTACAGCCCTGAAAGGCACTGGCCTCCCGCCCTCATGGTGTCGAAAGACACATCAGACCCTGGCTGTCTGACAGCAAGGCCAAGTTCCAGAATCACATCCGAGAGGAATTCTCTCCCATCCAGAGCTCTGTTTGCAGACGTCGCTCAAGGCATGACTGTTTTTGTTATCTGCATAGGTAAGGTTGGCCAAGGAGACAGCAGTCATGAAAAACAAATTGTGGCAGCTTTTGTCAGAACAGCCTCTGAAAAAACTCACCTTTGTAACAACTTACTTGCTTTATACTTCACTGGGTATTTGAAATAAGGAATCACTTGAAGTCAGAGTCTATTGAATTGGAAATACTGTTAGTCAGGACTTGCTATCTGTGAGGAACCACCTCATCCTAGTCATTTTTGAGTTTTGTGACAATCTGGTTCCGAGAGAACACAAAAGAAATAAATTCTCCAGATCCGTGACTTACCCTCTGCCATGAACTCAATTAAAAATACTGAGCCAAGCTAAGGGATCACTTAATGCTACAAATAAGACAGAAAATGTGTGTTTTCAGTTGCAAATGTTCCTGAGCAGGTTTTTTTAAAGAGTATTGTATGAATTCCTGAAACCATAAGTTTCATACTAAAAGTTTTAAATGCACTTTTCAGAATACATCAACATTAAAGACATCATAGTTTTTCAGTGAACAAGACCAACAAAGAAAGACAAAACCAGTTTTCAGTGAACAAGAAACCTTCAGCTTGGTACAAATAGCCAGAAATTATAAGAGCAGAAGTTCAATTATTTCCTCAACTGAAGGGACCCACGATGAAACACAGAATTGAGTAATTCAACCAAGTTTCAACAGGAACCCATGAATCATTAATAACATGATACAGAACATAGGCAACAGTAATTCCCAGCCCCCACCCATGAACAGAAATCATCCCACCTTGCTCCCACCATGCATCCAAACTAACAGCAGTTCTGTTAGTCCTGCAGTGAGCAAAATCCACTGTGTGCCACATTATTTTCAAGTTAAGAACTATCAGTCATGCTGCCCTTCCTGCTCCTTCCCCCACAAATTCTTTTGGCTGATGTTCTTTGTTCTTAAATGAAGTAATTCACTCACAATTTTAACAGTAAAATATTTTTAGCAGAGTATTTTAAGAAGCAGTTAGAATTTTCATGATTTTTCTCCTTTCAGTTACAGCAGAACAATGAAATCTTTTAGTACAGGCCTGAAAAACCAGAACTGCTCATTTCTACTCAGTGGTCACCAGGAGGAGATTCACAGGTACAAGTGTCTGCAAGAGACTTGCAATTTTTAACAGCTGAAATATTGACTGGAAACCTAGTTGAGTTAAAGGCACAACTAATAGAAGAAAGTCTGCTTAAACCATGTACTCTGATGTCTGCACTTTTCAGAAGCCTTATTCACAGGAAAATCCCATGGCTAGGAACTATTAACAGGGCAGTTTCAAGTGAGAGACAATTCAGTTACAACACAACAGTACTATCAATATTTCTATAAATTTTGAAATGCTTTTAATATGTACATTCTTTCTTAGTAAATATTAAAGTAGTGCTCTTCACTTGCACTTTTTTCTTTAGACTTCTAAAAGGGCATCAGAAATAGTTTTCACCCCCCTCCAAACCAATGCAGTTACCTTTGTAACAAGCACATATGAATTCTGTACACCTTTCCCCCCCCCCACAAAAGAAATAAAAATATGCCATGACTATCCAATTACACATCATCACAAGTTTAAATTACACATACAAATAATTCCAGAGTATTTAGAAAAAAACAACATATTGTATTTATGAAACCATTCCATGCATTCAACAATAACAGAAAAAAACCCCAAAGAAAAAAGAAAAAAAGTTTCTTTAAAATGGTATTTTTTGCACTATCCAAGTACCAAAGTCTGGATTCAGTGTATCATTAAGACTAACCACTGCTTGAATCATAGAAACATGACAGTACATAGATAACCAAGTTTCTATTTATAGACAATATGATATAGAGTTACTACCTCTTCAATGAATGTCAAATAAAGCAAGTTTTGCTTTCTAAGACATGGAAACTGCACATTAAGAAAACAGTAAGAGGTGCTGCTAAATAGGTAACATTTTGAAAGGAAGGCTGTGTATTTGTATGACCCTGCTTAGCAGTAGCAGTTAGTTAGCAGAGTTCATATATTTTAGCTAGTTTGTTTCTTTTTCCAGAAGACAAGCTATTTGACTAACCCAGAAATATTACCAATTTTATTTGCAAGAGAAAAAATAAGAATTTATGCAGTGAAAGTCCTTGGGGGCAGTCTCTTTCATTACACAAAATCTTTGTATTTTCTATAAAAGAGCCTTGTAGCATAACACAGATTGTAAACACATTTCAGACATACATTAAAATCCTGAATTTAAAGGGTACTTTTCAACCTTTACTATGAAGACAAGTAAAATTATAATATTATTTACGTGCAAAGGACTCTGCATGATTTCATAATATGCTATTTTTCATGTTTCCTTAAGATATTCCTTGAAAAGCTGTACTTGACTTCTAAATTTATTTTACATGAATCATGACAAACATCACTCTTAAACATTCCTCCCTCCCAGTAAATAAATCAATACTGTCAATATGCTCGATTTATTTTAACAGGTCAATTTAGAGTGCCATGTTCCTGATATACAGGAGTTAATACCTGTGCAAGTTAGTATCCATTTACTAGGAAAGCTCTCCATTAGCAGGTGCATTTTCAGTACAATTAAACCCAGCTTGCTGCATTATCTGTTCTTTCCTTGCAATACTGTCAAACTGCAGTTGAGAACAGTAAGAGCACAAGATTGTTGATCAGTACTGCATGTTACAGCTGTTAACAATTCTGTTTGTGCCACAAAACCAGATGTCAATCACTTGAAAAGAATCCTGACTCTAACTGAACTCACCAGGTGATGTTAAACACCATTCTTAGCAAACCAATTTTTGTAAAGGCTATTTACAGTGTACATAGCTGAGCATATACCTTTACAGACACAAACACATCTCCAGTTCATCTCCAGTTCAAGTTTTTTCCATTACAGTGCCTGAAAATGACAACACATCCTCAATGCCATTTTAATTAACAGTTTCCAGCAGGAAATGGTCTTTATTTTACAACTGCTTTACTTGCATAATTTTTTATTTTTTTAATATAAAAACACTAACTCCTGTCCAGAAGTCTAGACACATTCTACATACTACAGGTTAAGGCAGTAAAAAAATGTGTTCCTGATAACTGTTTTTGTCAATTAAAGCTGTCTGAAGCTACTCCAGTTCTCCAACAGATCTTTGAAATCCAAATAATTTGTGAGTGAAAAATTCACTTGGCTTTGTGAATAGAGTTTTAGTAATATAGACAATAGAATTGGGTATAGTAAGTCAACAAGTGTTAGGAGAAGGAAAAGTTTGATTTCAGTTCATTTCATGAGTTTAGAAGTTGAAAGAATATAGTTTTTAGATGGGATCCTGAATCAACCAAGAACTGTAGGGAATGAAAAAGAAAACCAATTTTATGCACATTACTGCATTCTTAAAAATATACTGTTATCTTCAATAATTCAAGTAAGGTAATAGACATTATAAAAAATAACTTCATGAACCATACTCAAGTTTTAAATCACATTCTCAAACTTTTAACCCAAAGCAGTTTTTATTGTGTTAACTTCATATAATAAACCATGAAGGTCTGACTGTACAAATGGTTAATGATTTGCACTTGTGATTCCTGCAATAACTAGCAGATTTGCTAACCAACTCACTGCAAAGATATGGCAGATTATGTATTTAATCAAAGCACTTTGATTTAGGCATGAAACAAATTCAAATGGTTGACATTCTGTGCTTCTAATGCATCACTCGTAAGAGAGGCAAGAAACACCCACTATTGTACAGGCGATTATTTTTACAGAAAACCCTTCCTTGAAATTAATCTTTTATCCGCAGCTGTAGATGAGAATATAATCTGTTGTAAACAGGGCACTGTGTTGTAAAACCAGTTTTTTAAATTAAGATCTCTCTCCAAAAGTTGGAAAAACAGATTCTTCAGAATGTCTTTCAGATGTAGCGTGTTCTGTTTGCTATATCATAAAGTTACTTTCATTTGATTCCTTTTTAAAGATGTTTGTGTTCACAGCAGTTCTGTTTTTAAAAATTGTTTGAAATTTATATAAAATTCTGTACATGTTCACAAATTATTGCATAAACAGCATAATCTTCATGACAATATTCAGCAACACATGTCCATCTCAGGAAGTTCACGTTTCCCTTCTCGCTTTTTTCTTCTTTTTAACTTGTTTGGGAGATTCCCAGCTTTCTTCAGACTTTGCTAAAAAGAAAAACATAATTATAGTGTTAGGACTAAGAACATTTACACAGAATTGGCTTTTTAAATCCTGGATAATACACACCGCATTATTAGGAAGTGATTCAGACCAATCAACTAGAAGTTTTATTCACCTGCTTCAAATGAAAATAATTTCATTTAAAATGCATAAAAAGCAATGCTTGCCAATTTCATCCTACTTTTTTACCCCACAAATACTTGGAGTGATACACATCAAAGGTAATTAATTTTGCAAATTTATTATTTACAGTAGAGTCACTGTTATTTTCTGGCCTACTAGAAATAATGTACATGTACAAAATTAACCTTAAATGCTCACTTTTACCACATTGCACTGCTCTTAACCACTACATATGTGACTTGCCAGAAGAATATTTTTTAAAAATATTGAACTATGTAAAGATGTGGTTACATGGAATCCATACTCCAATTCAGAAGCACAATGTTCTTAATAAAACAGACTGTCTTAAAACACGCTGGCTGCCAAAGGTGGTAAAAACCACTAAGTATTGTACATACTAAACCTAAGAGACGTTCTTCCAATTGCTGAGGCACGAATCTATCTGACAAAGATTTAATATTTTAGAACCAGAACAAGAAATTCTAAGTTGATACACTGACTTGAAATATTTCATTGTTTCATGTATTCAAAACCAAGAAGCCAATTAACGTAGCTGAATGAAGATTTTGTAATTATAAAGTTATCATGTTTCTTCTGCAGTCATTAAAAACTCATTTAGTACTTCAACAGTTTGCCAGCAACTAACTGTTGTATTGATTGTCAGTATTTATTAATTTTATTAAAGAGTCTGAATCAAAACAACTTTTTTTTCAAGCAATACCTTTCACATCCTCACTTCCCTTCTAAATTTCCTGTTTTACTGTGTGAGTACTTTTGTCAAGTACTCAAATGCTTGTGAATATGAACACTTTTGTCAAGTACAACAGAGGGTACATTTGATATTTCTGGGCACAGCACTATTATCCAAAAAACAATATACGTACAGCAATTGAGCCTCATCTATGTGCTGTTAAGACTCCAAAAAAAATCCCCATCCAATACCTTTCTACTCCCAAATAAGCAACTGTTTCCCTCTATGATTACATGAAAGCATATGGAAAAATATGCTAATGAACTAAATTGAGAAATCAAAAGACCTCAGTGGGCTGAAAATTGAATTATTTGTGTTTTTTCCCAAATTTCTGGTAGTTAAATATTCTGTCTACTGCAATGTCAGTAACCATCTGTTCTCCACTGAAGACCTGCACGCAGCCCTTTGAAACAGCGTTGGCAGGACTCCTCAGCCCCAGCACGGAGCTCCAGTCCCAATGGTGATGAGCACATCCAAATGTCTGTTCAGGACTGGACAAGCCCAACAGACATTTTCAGTCATCCAAGCACATGAAGCCAATTTTTCCTCACAATGAAAATACATCAAGCTGCCTTTAACTTTAAGGAAGTTAAAAATATGGCAAGATGTATAAGTAAGACACACAATGATCTGATATGGCACTTTAAAATCAAACCCCAGGGCAAAGCATTCTGTCTACACTCTATGGGGAAAACGTACATTCTAACTTCAAGCAAATAAAGTTCACTGAGAAATACTTACTCTGTGGAGGAGGCACACTGTTTTGCTTAATATTGGGACTAGAAACATCTGTCTCTTGCAGCATCTGTGGCACTTGGGAAGTGATCTTGTCAGAATTGCTCTCTGATACAATTACAGATGGCTCAGTAGAAACAGCAAGCAAAGGAGCCTCCTCAGACTATGTGAGAAACAAAAACAAGAGTTTCAAAACGTTTTTTAAGTAATACAAAAGTAAAAACTCTTATATGGTGTTATTTAGGCAGTATACTTAGTAGCTGCTGAGAAGATGGCATTGAAAAATGAAGCCAATGTTAAAATCCTTACAAATTTTAAATTGAGGCTGTTATACTATGACTGCCATCTAGTGCCAAAAGTTTTAATTGAATACAAGCAAACAACACTAATTCTTAAAATACAGCACATGTAAAGAAAGGGAGACCAATCTATAAATCACCAAGACCCTAAAAAGATTCTAGAATATTCAGAGATGTAAGACAGTGACACTTATGCATTTGGTTGCAAGGCAAGCAGGCAAGTTAAACAGGACCAAATATATAACTCAAACCCCAAACAAACAAAAAGCATCTCCAGTCATTCCTATAAACTACTCAAAACACTGTATGCTTATAGAAAAACAAATATTGGTGAGAGTAGTCAGCAAGTATTTCAGTGGAACTTACTGCAGAAATAACTGCCAAGTAAAAGGTACTTGTAGTATTTTTCTTTTCTTTCAATTATCTAGTTCAATCTGAAGGTTCCCACTACAGAGATAAAATGTAATTGTATCCTAGTGTGTAGCACTTATTGCAATTAAACTTACAGCAAAACAGAAAAAAAACCCCTTCTGACATTCCAACAGGAAAGTCAGAATATAAAAAATGTAAGATCCCACAGCAAGTCACCAAAAGACAAAAGGCTTCAAAAAAGAATGTATTAGAACACAGTGTCTCAGCCAAGCAATAAACCCCAAACTTTAAGATGTTATTAAGAAATCATAACTGTAGTTGTGTTACAACAGCCAAGACCTGGAACTATGAAAGCCAAATAGTGAAGCCTACATCCCTGGATGCAGATGTACAGATCCTAGGTCATAGACACCAGTTTGTACTGCTTCCATCACTACAATGTAATCATCTCAAAAATTCAGTCAAAACATCCAAGAAAGCAAAAGGATAAATTAATTTTTTTAATTGTATCAAACTAAGCAAAAAATTAACAGCTTTAACTGAAAAAACCCAACACATGAATTTGAAATACAGCACTTATCTAACCTTTCATGAATAGTTTGCTGTGCTCTTACACATCAACTGAAACAATTTTTTTATATCCATAATTGCAGTACTTCTCTCAATCTGCTGAAAAATTAGTAATCTCAAATTTTTTTTTTACATCAACCATGGCAATAAAATGAACTCCCATCCTACAGGAATTCCAAGTTTAGCCAATTATAATGTTGTCTAATAGTTAGCAATCATAAGCTACATACATAAATGAACTTAACAAACTGTGATTTCTAAAACAGAAGGAGGATATAAAGCTTCTATTGCAAGGCAACCAGTACAGGTAACTATTGGTATCACAGTTTTGTTAGGACAGTCACACTTGACCAGCAGGTAAAGCAACTCAATTAAGATTTTAATAACTCAGCCGTCTCAGGCTGACTAAGAAAGGTGTTGCAGCTTGAGTATTACAGCATGCAGTATTACTGCAAATGTAATGATACAAATACATACAGCACCATCTGGGCATTTTCCAAATACTTCTGTCTGAATTTTGGATACAGGAAAGAGGGTAGTGACGAAAACATTAAAAAATGAATACTACTCTTTGCTAGGATATTCTCTACTAATTCAGAAAGGAGGCCTGAAACAAAGCCTGTTTGATAACATAAACAATTATATGCATAATCTATGATTCAGTAATGAGGTAGTGACTTGTCAAACTCATTTCTTTTTCCAAGCATGTCTCTTCATTTTCAGGTTTTAATGTAGCCCCCAATGTATACAGCATAGGGGAAATACCAACACCAGATACCGTGATGTGAAACACAAGGCTCAACATTCAGCTATTTCTGCGGATATCCTGAATAATAACTTGTTTGTGCTCAGTTTATTTTTTCCTATATATCACTCTCATGTTTTAGAGCATTTGTTGAAGACTAAACTACCTACCTTGGAAACTCAAGTCATCCATTTCACACATCAGTCACAAACCTTTTCTAAAACTTTCTACAACAGCCACGTCAAAAAATACTGGAAGGTTTCTTTGCATGTGTGAAATGACAACGAAGCCAAATCTGATGTCAAGGAGACTTGATAAAGACTGACAGACCATCTGCATGTCAGATACAACAATTCACAAGTTGTCCTTTATCAACTCCAGTTCCAGAGTGTGTTAGTAATAATTTTGTTTGCCCTTTGACCCCACACCAAGTCTAACACAGAACATGTCTTGTTTCACAATTACCATTTACACAGCTACATGTAGACATGTATATGAACAGACTGAATTTAAGATTCAAGAGTAACAGAAGCCCTCAAGCCCCTCAAAAACTCCAGTGTAGGTCTACATGAGATGCTGATGCCATTAAATCACCTGGGTAGTTGGGTGGGATTATAAATAGTAAAACACTGAGCATAGTCTACTGAAACTGGGTTTGTATTTTGGCAGTGTCAGCAGCCTGTGAGAAAAAAAAATTCACTGCAGGTATTTTTCAGATCAATTTAGATTTCTGAACAGCAAAAGCTATAGTCTTCTGCTATTGCACTATTATGCCTTTTTCTACAAGTCAAAAACCTGCCACCTTGATGTCACAATCCAAGTTTTTTGTCTACACATTTTCAACTAATGCCTCTAAAATAAAATGAAACCTCACACTTCCATGAATAAAGACACTTGCATACACAGGCAGATGTCTTTTCAAGTACAGCTTCAAAAAAACCACTACAAAACCCAACAATACACTAGTCAGATAGAATAGGCAGCTGTTGCCAACCTTGATTAAAAGTTGAATTGATCTAAACTAATCAGTTGTAGTAAATAACTGTAGTAAAGCACTACTTTGATGTAGGGTATTTAGAGTAAGCCTTAAGTATGTCTGAAAGTGCTTTTCAAGACATTTTCAACCAAAAAAGTACTTCTGTACCTTTTATTTGATGACTTGCAGCCTCTTGTAAAAGATTTCATTCTAATGTCTTGACTCTTAAGACCTCATTAATCTTATGAAACTACTGTTTAGCAATTAAAAATTAAAACTCAGTGTTCTGACATATACTCTCTCATACTGAACTACTGTGTCACTAGTGTTGTTCACTCTTCATGAAAATAAAAAACTAAAATCAAAGCCACTAGAAATATTAAATATTTTACACCTTCCTAGAATGTGACACTTCGTAGGGTAGCAGTATCTAAGAAAGCTGCTATTTGGAGAAAGACTGAAAGAGAATTTGTATTCTCTGGAATATGTTTCAACTGTGAGCTGAAGCAAACAGTTTGTGAATTGGTTAAAATAAACCCTTTTCTTATTCAGACACTAAGATCAGTACAGCTATCAAAAATCAATTTTAGACTGTATTTAAGTCAGAATACATTAAGTTAGTAACACTTCATTCTGTTGCAATGTAACAATAGAATATGCCACCAGACCTCTTACTTCTCAGGTTTCTATATTTCCAAGTTGTAAACCACTGCTTGAATATTGAAACAAGAAAGTAACTTGACAGTAAAGAAAGTGACTACTGATTTGGAAGATACTGCTTTTCAGCACTGACATACTTTTTAAAACTCATAACTGACCTCTACCTAAAATTCAACTGTTCAATTACCTTCCTATTCATAAACATAACAGCCTGAAACAGTATTCTTACTGTAACCTTATCTACACCAATTAATGTGTCAAATGACTTGAGCACTTCAAATCAAACTGTAACATAAATCAAATTTTGCATCCCTACCTTAGCTGGTTCACTAGTACTTATGGTCTTCAAAGAAAAAGCTCTTTCCTGCTGTGCTTGAACTTTTGAGGTATCCGCCTGAAATTGCTCTCCAGCTTCTCTATCCAGTTCTTCAGCATCCTACAAAAAGGGGAGTGGGAGGGGGAAAAAGAAGAGCCTGTGTTTGCAGTCAAATTCTGACTCTTCTCTCCCCTGTGAATGAGTTTTATCACCATAATCAGTTTCTCTAACTTACAAAATCTATCAAAGAGAGTAAGTGGGCTCATACTAGCCTATGCTAACACTCAAAATCTATGGAACAACATAATAAAAAATGCCCATAGAATCCAATAAAGCCTAGAAAGCAGGACGCTTCAAGCCATTTACAAACAAAAATCCCCATCTCAGAATAAACTGCACTTCCTGTTAAATTGTAAGAATGCGCAGTTAAAATAAATTTACTCTCAACACTTTGCAAAAGTATCACAATGACATTTAAATGCTCTCAGTTCTGTGCTTTATTACAAGTTTTAAAATGAAAGCTGTATAGTTTTCTATCCTTATTATGCTTGAATATTTTTGCAACCCAGTTTAGTTTGCCATAATGCCTGTGCAGTAAGCCTCAGTACAGAAACTGAAAATATATCCAAAGTATCCAAGAGTCTCAACCATTACTCCTTAGACAATCTAAAGTGGAAAGTTTTTATTTTAAGTGTGTAATTAGAGCAGTTACACTTGTTAGTAGCACTAGAAGAATCCTGTCGTTGTGAAGAGGTCTCTGACTTTAAACTGGAAACACTGTTCCTTCACTCATTTCCTTATGAAAACGCAGTCACAGCCCAAGTCTGTTGGTTCCTGACAGGAAGCTTATTCTAAGCCTTTCAGTTAGCTTCTACTGCCTTGACAAACACTGAAGTCAACAAACCAGTGTGAAGATTTAAGTATAATCAATGAGAAAGATGAAAATGTTGAAATGAAGGTGTTCCAGAGGATAAATGTACAAATTTTAAATGAGTTTGAAGTAGGACTGGCAAGCTAAATTACTAAACTGTTATAAGGGTAGCTTCTGTGATGTAATAGCAATTCAATCTGCACCTATCAAGCAAAATTCCCCAATCTACAGGAAAATGTAATACAGCTAAGTTCTTATCTGTAAACTGATGTCTTCATACAGTCTGAAAGAAAAAGTAACAAAAGTGGAATGGTTGGAGAACAATGAGTTCTCTGAATCTGATTATGTTAATATAGAAAATAGGACTCTACTTGACATATGTAATTGAAAAGACAGCTCACAAGCAATGGAAAAGAAATCAGAATGCCCTCACTCACCTAAAATTCATGTAGGACACTCACAAACACCTGTTAAACATAACCTATTAATCTTGACTTATACTTAAGAGTCATAGCAGAGATCAGAACAGATTTCAATTAAAAAAACTCTGCAGCCCTAGTGCATCCAGACTGAAACTGCCTCAAAAGAGACAAGGGAAATCAACACTAGCTCCACCTCCACACAGAGAACTTGAAAATAAAATTTCATGTAATGGGAATTTAATATTTTAGAACTTTTAATAAACTGAATATGTGATAACCACAAAAGCAAATCCAAAGTATGAGTGAAGTTTTTGCTTTCCTTCTCTAATTCATCTAGTCAGAGTCCACTGAACATTGATCATTTTGTAAAGAATGTAAATTATGAATGGCTGTCACAATAAACACAAGCAGGATGCATTCTGATCATGAGCTTTCTCCCATTAGCAAAGTACTTGTTTCATCTATTCAAACATGATTCAACTGCCATGTGAAGTGCAATCTGCTTTTGCTATTTTTACCACTCTGCTTCAATGCAATTCTTTAAAAGCTATTTAAATAACACAGAAAACTCCAACCATCCTCAGTTTGAAAATATTCTTTCCCTCACTGAAATCTGACTCACAGAGTAGCTCCACCAACTGAATTTGAAGCATTAGCATGTACCACTTCACATGAATCAAATTAAAACAGTACTTCAGAAAACCACTATAGTCTCACATAATTGTACTTGAAGACAGCTTTAGAGAAACTTCAATGTCTTTCATTCTCCTAACTAGCTATATTCACCAAAACTGCTGTCTTTCAAAGGACATGAGGAGAAGGCTTCCCATGCAGAAGACACTTCCACCTGGAAGCATCCCTACAGTACAGAATCCAGATATGACAGAAAATAAGTAAGTCAGGATAAATACTTTCCATGTATTTTGTGCTTTTCATAAATCCAGGAAAACTATCAATTATGCCATACTCAACTTGTGAATACAATAAATTAAGGAAATACTAGTAAAATAAGAATTACTTTAACTCTTGAGAAACAACTGTACACAACCCAATCCCATAAAAAAATTAATTTCCAAAAAATATTTTTTATTCAAGATGCTAATATCCAAAGATAAGGCAACTTTGTGAATTCCTTGTGATTGCCTTTTAAACCATTCAATTTTACCTGTGCAGGAGAGTTAGCTTCTTCACCCTGCTTCTTCTTTTTCTTCTTCTTTTTCTTGGATTTGCCACTTGTAGAACTCTGAAGAATTGGCTCTGCTTTTTCTCTTTCATTATCTGAAATCTTTGTATGGGAACAGAAGGTATTTAGCATTTAAAATGACAATGAAACATACCTTCTGTAGTCTAAGCATAAATTGATAGCTAAAAGGAATTGCATATACTAGTGGAATTTAACAGTCTTATCTGTTCAGTTCATTCTAGAAAGACCACATTCTTTACATGTTATCTGGCAATACAGGTAGAAGAGTTGGGAATGGAAAAGGCAACAGACACTAAAGGCACCAGTGGCATGGAAATGCTGTTTTTCATACTGAGAATTAAATATTGTCCAGAAGTATTTATAAAAACAGATCTATATCCTCCCAGTATATATTGATAACGTAGTCCTTGTAATTACGGCAAGACAGAAGGGTTTAACATGCAGCTAAGTGATTTCTCTCTTCTCCATAACATTCAGTGTTTTCCTTCTCTGTGCACAGAGCAAACACAGTTGTGCTACTCTTATCAGTGTAACCATGATGAGAGATTACCCTTATCATTACCCTTTAAGTTACTTTGAAATGGCAGTGGTAAGGACAAAGTCTTGGAGCTAAGGAGAAAATACCACCTTTTACCTTCTGAGTATCAGATCTCTCTTCACGTTGAGGAACAGAAGCAACTTTTTCTTCATCTACCCAGTTTCCCCACTCTTCTGCTGGTGCATTCCAATCAGAGCTTGGATCAGCTGAAGAAAGTCCATCTACAAAGATTAAAAAGTTTTTTCAGGAATTTTGCCTTACTTTACATGTCCTCATTTCTAGTTTAAAAATGAAAAAAAACCCTTCACATACATTCAATTCTTGATATCAAGATATAAATAGCTATTTCATGTATTTGTGAAAAAAAGGTAAAGACTTCATTGATAAATGGAGGACTTTTTAAAGCAGTGAGTATGACAGTGATTTTACAGAGCCTAATCACAGCAGCAGCTAGCTAGATGCAGTTGCTTCAAGATATCTTTCTAAACAATGTGACGAGGAACAAATTTAAAAGTTGCTCTCCGCATTTTCTTTCTAGCTTGTGAAAAAATTAGGATGAACTGTAACACTGATCAATATTACCTTAGTAAGATTCCTTTGCAACTGATACATCTGAAACTGTAAATCCTACTGATCCAAAAGTCATCTTATAACACTGACATTTTTAATAATTTTTTTCTAAGATTCTTAAGTCCATGCTCTATTTTGTTATTATTCATTTATGATTGAATGATGGGTTTAAAGGGTCAGTTACACAAAAATTAAAAATATCTGAAGGGAAGAACTAAGCCTTAGACTCTCTGTTTAGCAGGAAATTGCAGCAAGTTGATTTTAAAACAGAACACATTGTAGAAGATTGCATTTTCATTTCACATTTATATCAACATCACAAATATTTGTTCCCCCAGTCTATACAAAAGTGAAAAACAGACAAATTTGATCTGCCAACTATGGTGTGATTCAGTTTAAACAACTGAATATAAAGTCAAAATAAAAAGCATTAATAAATCAAATTAAATTTACTAGCAACATTATGAAGCCAAAAATACACTAAGAGATCTTAAGATTAGTAAGAGTATTTAGGACAGAAACTCTCCTAATAAAAAATTATCTTAATTACACCTACTTCAGCTGCTAAAGTTTACTGATTTGAAAAAAAATTATTACTCAACACTTTCTAGTTCATCTACTGCCTTCTCAGTAGTTGCTTAAGAAAAAAAATTCCATTCTTAGTAATAATAAAAACTAGTAGTATTTGTACATATAGTTAATTTACTTGTCCTGATCCTGATAAAGCAGTTGGGTGAAGCTGTGTATCCCTTTGGCCTAAACTTGCATTTGGCCACTTCTGTTAGTGTACTCTTAGTTAACAACTATTAGGAAATTCTACTAACAGAAGCTTCAGCCACAAACATTCTATGCTCAGATATGTGAATCAATTACACTTTTGATAAAATTTAAAACTGATGACTTTCAAATGAGTAACTGAAATGTGCTTTCCTTATCCTTAAACTAGGTAAAACACAAAGGATAAGGATCAAAATTATCTGGTAACAGAGCAATCATGCCAGAAGTGGTGGAGTCATTTAACTGCAGTAAGTTGCTCTTAGAAGAAGGTAACATGCAAGGCTGCTTTTGTCAACTTGCAGAACAATTCTTCAGGTCAGTGCCTAGTAAGATGCACTACACTTTTTCATAAACAGGGAGGAGAAAGTGAGTAATAAACACCAACTTTACTACAACTCCCAAGTAATTTCAGTTATTTCTATCCTATAGATGCAAGAACTTCCTAATATTTGCTAAGTGAGAAAGCAAATTAGACTAAATACTAGTGTCTGATGTCACCTTAACTTCCCAGTAAGGTACAAACATGTAGAAACAAACTGACTCAAATTCTATCTACTAAATACGTATTTTGCAGACTTGCTGTATTTTTCTTATCACTTGCAGCAAGACTGTACAAAGATTTTTCTACTTTAAAATGCACATGCTCTTTCATTTCTGAGCTTGAATATCCAAGTATATTTCCTAAAAATTAACCATTTTCTACTAGAATTTATCATATTACTCCTTTCTAATTCCTTCAAACTGTCCATTAGCTTAGAGAAATCAAGCATTCTAGGTTTTTCCTCAGATACCCACCACTGTCTAATACAAGTAGCTAATATAAATAACTACATATTAACAGTAATTAACATTTTGTTAATGAACACTTTAGAGGAACATACTTAACCCAGACCATTCGTCATCAACAGGGGGTTGAGCATGACTTAAATCCCACTGAAAATCAGAAGTACCAGCCTGAGAAACTGATTCATTGTTGGAACCTGAAAGGGAATAAATAAAATTGTAAGTTAGCAAGCTTCCAGAAGTTTTCTTAGGGAAAGAAGTCCAGTTAAAGTAGGAAAGGAAGACAAAAGGCTCAAAGAAAAATGTCAGATTTTAAGGACTGCAGAAGACAGGAAAACTAGTAGGCTCTTGCCAATGAGGTATATTCAGAAAACAAGGAAGCTGAAGAAGGAAGACAAAAAGTCACGAGAAGAACAGGAAAAGAGATACAAAGGGTGAATAAAAGTCTCCTCAAACTGAAAAATGAAATTTTGTAGGTAATAAAATTATTACCCTGTATCAATAAGATCCCTTACAGGGAGAAGCTTAAAAGAAAAGATCACTAGAAAGAAACCTCATTAATTACATTGGAGCTCAAACAAATTATACATTACTAAGAACCCAATTCTAATTTAAAGCAAAGGTTTAATGAACATAAAAGCAGCAGGATGAACAACAGTAAGTCAAATATCAGTCATGATAACAGAAGGTGTTACACATCTAACATCACTGTTCTCAGAAAAATAAACAAATAAAACCATTTCATAAAATAGTAAAACAAAAACTAATTTTTAGAATGAAATAAATTAATATTTTACTGTATGATGAAACTTCTGAAATTCTGTTTGAATAGAACCTGGGTCTCTATTTTACATACACTTTTGCAAAAGATACTTCAGATGACAGAAACACAGACAGGTTTCTCAGTTCTTTTGTGGTCACTTTGTATTACAACATTGTTGGCTAAGATGCATCAAAGAAAACTAATATACTCTTCACTTTTTCGTATTTCTCTCGAAGTTGAAATGCAGCTTTAACTGCAATAACAGTTAATCTAATCTTAGCTCAGTGTGCCATCTTAGTTTATTTAATACAATTTCGTAAGTTCTAGCTCAGAGACTGAACTTAGATTCAGGTGGCTGCTTGGGATTTTTTTTTTTTGTTAATTATAACTGTCTGTACAATTAAGATGCTGGACACTAAGCCTGAGTTCAACAACTAAAAGCCTGTAATCTGCAATACAAGCAAATACAGCCTAAGTGCATAAGCCCTTGGCCAGCTACTTCCAAGAAGAAAACTGCCATGCCAAGCTGATGGTGTAAGCAAGCAAGAGCAGAAAACCCGACATATGATCCCTTTATTGTACAATAAATCATTGTAGTTGTTTAACACACAAGATTTATTATGAAGACAGGTTTGTACTCTAGCACACAACCCTTCAAAAAGAAAACCCCAGAGCTTCAGCATTTCCATTTGTCATACAGAGAAAAGACTCAAGACTTCAAATCCTGCCTATGGAACATATTTTCAAAGTACTGACTCAGTTACTTGATGGGGAAAAACTCAATCATCAAATACCAAACCTCCCAAAAGACTGGGGTAAATGGACTTTCCTAGAAAGAAATATTCAGATTTCTAGCTTGAGACATCACAATGCTGAGCAATCTCTTATGCCCATTATTTAGACTTAATACACAAACAAGAAGGCTAAATAAGAAATCACAGAATCATAAAATGATTTGAGTTAGAACAGACCTTTAAGATCACCTCATTCCAACCCCCTGTACTAATATTCTATGATTGATCTATCTTTTCATTATCAACTTAAAACAGTTATTTTACTGCATAATTTCAGCATTAAAAAAAGGTTTTTAAATGTCTTCCACCTCTTGGCAGTACTATTTTAAAAGAAAAATGAGAAAATGCATACTAGTAATACTTGGCAAACTCTATTCCACCTGGTGGAGTAGAAGAGTGGAAACATCTTCGTAAAGGCACACATACCAGAAACTCCAGGAGTTAATCCAAATGAGGAGAAAGAAGTAGAATTCTGTTCAGAGGTATTAATCCTTGCATCCACATTCCAAGCAGCTGTGGGGGAAGGGGAGAGAAAAAAAAACCACAACAAAAAAAAGGGTCACACACTGCTGGCAATGTCAAAAATTTAGTTATTTAATTATGAATTGGATCAGAAAAACACTGGCTAGTCCAGCCATGATGACATTTCACTCAACTAAGGGTATTAATCAGTGCTGATAGAGATGTGACTTCATAAACACACAGCTTGAAACAATTTTCAAGCTTTCCAAGATCATCTTCGCTTTACAGCCTTTTCTATGTATAATCTTCTCACAAAAGAGAAGTCAATTGTTTTTTGAGCTTCATACTATTATTCCTCCCATTACTGGAATCACTGAGTTTTGAAAAGTACACGTAGATGGAACACAACTTGGGAGTATATTATATATATGTTAAAGAATGCAATTAAATTCAGAACAATTTTTAACAAATAGGAGATACTGCTTAAAAATGAAGACATACTAGACTGTTATATGTAAGGCAGAAAATAAGCAGAAATAGCCAATAAAAACTATTAGTGGCTTTTATTTAGAATTGTATTTACTTAACTGGGGGAGAAGGGGCTAAAAACTGGACAAGTATTCCAGATGTTGTCTAAAAAGTAGACAATCACTACTTCCCAATTTACTTCTCTTAGTAACGGTAAAGCTTCCAAGGGTATATCAGATCTAACCTCAGGAACTCCATTTCAACGCATGCCAGAGAAACAAAAGAAGCTCTAGACTTCTGCAGATTATGGCTGGGGTAGGGCTGTGTTTTGGATTTGTGCTGAAAACAGGGTTTGTAATACAGGGATGTTTCTGAGCAGTGCTCACAGAGAGTCAAGGCCCTTTCCACTTCTTGTATTGCTGGCAGCAAGGCAGCTGGTGCTTGTCTTCCTAACCAGAAGTTCAAGGAGACACACAGCCCAGACAGGTGACCCCAACTGGCCAAGGGAATATTCCCTACCATGCTCAGTATATAAAGTTGGGGGAAGAAGGAGGAAGGAAGGGACATTTGGAGTTATGGTGTTTGTCTTTGCAAGTCACTATTACACGTGATGGAGCCCTGCTCTCCTGGAGATGGCTGAACACCCACCAGCCTGTGGGAAGTAGAGAATCATTTCCTTGCTTTGTTTGCATGCACTCATTTTGCTTTCCCTATTAAGCTGTCCTTATGTTAACCCTTGAGTTTTCCAGGTTTTGTCCTTCAGATGTTGTCTCCTCCATCCTGCTGTGGAAGAGCGAGCGAGTGGCTGGATGGGGCTTGGCTGCTGGCTGGGGTTAAGACCCAACAAGACTGCAGTGACATTGCTGACTACAAAGGAACACTGCTCTCCAGAAGAGATGAGAATTACTTAGGCTGAACAGTGGTAAAGGCCATGTCACAGCATTTACCAATTTAATGATTGTTGCCCTGACAGAAACTGAGAAATCTCTTCTCCATTATTACTATGGACAGCACAAGTAAAAAAGGCAGAAAATAGTACTGAGCACTAAAAATCAGGTTCTAATGAGAAAAACAGTGTAACACTAAGTGTCTCAAGAGCTGAATAATGTTTAATAATGTGGGGCTTAAAAAACACCTGTCAAAACTGTACAGATGATTTGATCATGTTGGACCATTTTAAAATGGCTTAGTAATCATCTTCAGAACTTTATGAAAGTGATATACAACATTGCATTCCTTCACAGAAATAATTTTATGTCAGATGAACTCAAATAACCCAGTTTAACTGTACACAGAGATAGATGCTAAGCCATCAGAACTTAGAGTAAACAGAAATTGCTAAAATTTCCCTAGACCACATCAAGATTTTTTAATATAAAAACATTAAAATATTTCAGAGATCCACTACTAAAAATACATTTATGTAAAAATGCTTATGTGAAGCAAGTTCTTGGAAATAGCTTACCAATAGGATTGAACAAAGATCGCTCTTTCCAGGGTCTGCCCACCAGGCTTACACCCCAGTCCTTTCCATTTCCATTAGCATCTCCAGTGTCTTGGCCCCAAGCCAATGTCTCTGTCTTCCTCTTCCCAGCTGCAGTTGAAGGAACAGATGTCCATTTCTCCTCCCCTACACCAATCTGTGAGGAGATTTTTACAGACTTCTCATTCCAGCTTCCTCCATTTACTGTATGGCTTTCACTCAATCCCGGAGAAACTTAAATACAATAATAAAAGGATTATTTAAAATACGAACTGGATGAAAAATTAAAATATCACCTATATGCACATTCACTTAAGAGGTTTTTTCCCTGAATGAACAGCAGCTTTGCTACACCAGTGTGATACAGACAGGGCTGCTGCTCTGTTCTCAGCTGATTTTCCAGTTCAGATGATATGCACCATCTGTCTACTAACTTGAAGAGGGAGGAAAACAGCACCAACTGCACTCTCTTTCCTCATGTCTTTCTTTTTAGGGCCCATGTATTGGTGAACTGGTGTCTCTAGATGAGAAAAAGGGTGGGGAGGGTAGTTTAAACACTGTCAGCTAATTTCTCTTACAGGGTATGGGGATGACTTGTAGAAAAGCCCATGACCTAAACAAAGAGTATTTTCTGCTTCATAACTGCATGCAGCAGTTCTCCAAGCAGGATGAAGATGAAATTGTCAAGTATTAGAAAATAATTCCAAAACACTACACAGGATTTACAAAGACCATAGATATCATACTGACCATAGAGTACCTCACAGTGAGAGATAAAAATCACAGTAACACGCAATTTATAAGTAACGTATTTTATGTTACACTACGATAAATGACCACAACACTGCTGAGTCTGTTATATGTTACTCTGATGAGAAATTACTAGCCACTGCAAGTTTATATTAAAATTTGATACAAAAATCATAATTGAAGTTTTAAAAATTTATGTCCCTCTAAAATATAAGGGCTAGTGCACCAAGTCTCACTTCTTATATATCACAAACGTTTCTCAAAGTCCCTCGTATATCAAATCCCCTTTCTCTTTTTATAGTTGCAGTGGAAAACAGATGCAGAAAAACTGCTCTTCTACAAGTGATTAATAAATATTTGCATATTACAAGTGTAGCACTTAAACAGTAAGCCAAACCCTCATGCACAACTCAGTATCATATGCCAGCAAAAAATACAGACCAAACATTTTATTTTTCAAATGAATTTGTAACTCAGGCAGCATGAATATGCCCAATTCAAGCTGGCTTCATTGACATAGAATTAATTGAGATATGACTAGATTTTCTCAGACAAATCAATTCCAAACACAGACATCTGTAAGGTCACCACTGCTGTACAAAAACCACTGATCTAGAGCTGCTCCTAGTCACTAGTATTGCTCCTGTCAGTAAACGTCCTCCTAACATAATATGAAATCTTATGGGAAAGGCAACAAAAGAAGACACAGAAACCAAGCCGCAGTTGGTACAAAAACTGAGGTACTGAAGGAGGAGCTTGTTCTCTGTTTATTATACTACTCTCTTGTCAAAAACTTTAATTTCTAAATGACCAGCCAGTTTTCACTGAATCACAGAAAACTTAAGATTGAAAAAGATCTCTCACAGACACCTAGTCCCACCTTCCGTTCAAGGTACAGCTAACTTCAAAATGACACATTAATAAAGTTCTGCAAACCAAAAAGGCTGATTGCCCAAAGATGCTTTGAACTCTCACGTGAAGAGCTTTTTTCGTCATGACCTGTCAAAATTTCCCCTTACTGAAACTTGATTATTGCCTCCTGTCCTCCCATTTAGGCATCTCAGAAGAATACAGCTTCCTCCTTCTGTACCATGGCACAAGAAGTTTGCATGTGAAGCAGAGCCCTCAAAAACAAGCAGAAAGGGATTCCCTTTCTGGATCTGTGTGCTTTTAAAAATTAATTTGTTGACTGGCTTATTAACACTAGCTACTTTTGATTAAAGCAACACAGCTAATGTTGTCTATATGTAAGTAACAACCGTCTTGATTTCATTATGTCAAACTAATTCACTTCAAGTACTATGGCAGTAGCTGTTATTAGAAAACTGTTAAGATTCACTACTCAAATATTTTAAGTTATGTGTATGACATATGTCAAGTATATTCTTTTTATAAACATGTATTTATATGTAAGAACTTTCAAAATGAATGTATTTACGCATCTCAAAGGATAATGTAAAGAACTGAGTAACTTGTGTATTCAACCTGAAACAAGTGTGAACAATAATCAGGACCTGTGAGCTCTCTGCAATTATCAATACCAGGGTTTTCTTTGAGCAAGTAATTCATTAACACAAATAAGTAAGTTTGAAAAGCTAGAATAAAGAATTTTTCAGCAGAGCTTAAAAATAAATGTTAATGTTCTGTACCTAAAATTTTTATAATAGGTCATCTGTCTGAAAATTCAAGGTACTGAATTGCATTTCTACAATGTATTGCATGTAACAAGAGACTGTTTCCAACTGCTTAAGAAATAACTGCAACTCAGTAACTTCAACTATAACATTTGCATAGCCAAAAGAGCCAGATGTACAGTAAAGTTCCACGTCAGTGGAACAAAATCCTGCACTGACAGTTGCTGTTTTCACTTCTGTAAAATATGTCTCTAGTTACTCAGGATGCCAAATAATGAAAACTTTTTACCTTGTGGAATTGATGACTCCCCCTTTGCAGGTTTAGAACTGTTAATCTGTGCATTCAAAAGTGCATCACCTGATTAAAAAGTAAGAGGAAACAAAGCTAGATTAAGCTTTTTTAAACAGCAACTCCAGTAAAAATCTTGTACCAATCTATTACTAATATTTTAAGAAAAGAATATATTAGTACCTCACAGTAAATAAAGACAAATCCAAAACACTTAAGGATAAAATTAAAATGCTTTATTTTTTATTATTTGTGCTTATGTTGCAGGCAGAATGCACTCCAAGTGACTTAGGACCCATATACCAAGTAACTGTAGATTTCAAAGAACTTTAGCCACTTTCCCAATGAATGAAGAGCACAGATCTAAAACACAGATTGTCATTTACAAGCAAAGACTGGCTTTAAGTATTTCAGACCTGTAACTAGTGATACATAAGATACAAAAAAAGTATAATACATAAAGTATTCTGACTGGAGAATTCACAGTACTTATGGTTAGCAACAGTGGAACTACCATTTCCTGAACTCCTGAACAGAAAAAAAAGCAACAGGAAACAACTCATCTTGTCCTGAGGGCAACAATTATGCACTCAGTGAAGGTGCAAATGACTGTCAATGAAATAGGAGAGTGAGACATACAAATTTCAGTTTTACCCAAATATGAATTCCTGTGCCTACACATGCTTTAAACCAGCCCATACAATCTTTAGTTTCTGTAACAGCAGCAGCCATATCTACTGAATCCTCAGCTACTATAATTGACTACTAAATCTCAGATACAAGTGCCTTACCATTATGAACAGCTTTAGTACAGGATGCTAATAAATCTATATTGAGAAAAAATGCCTACATGTTAAGCAGTGAATGATATTTTAAGAGAACTTTAGGGGCATAACCCTCCCACAAAGAAGCACTCAAACATCAAGGAGCTGGTGCTGCTTGCAGCACTGCTGAGGATGCCTGAGACAGAGCACAAGTGAAGGGACAGGGACAGGCCTACGCAGCTGTGCAGCAACCGACAGCGCGCCAGTGTCCCAGCCACTTGCTCCAAAACACTCTCTTGAGCTTCCCCAAATATATGGCTAGAAGAGGTGGAATTTTGCACAATGAGAAAGTACTTTCACAGAGCTTGAAATTATTTCCTCAAGAGTTTCACCTCCAATTATACCTAACATACATCTAAAAGAGAGTCACTCTTTAAGCATTTGAGTAAAGTTATCTCTCTAGGACACATTCTCAGACCTATCAAGCACCATACCTTTATTTTTTCTGAGGCCAACTGGAAGTGATGATGTAGGCATCAGCTGTTCAATGGATACCGTAACTGTGTTTTCCATACCCTGGAGATTTGATTCTGCTGAGCCACTGTCGTTCAGAACCTTGTCTCGCTTACGCTGCTGACGCTTCTCTCTGTTACTGATTTTAGTTTCCCAGGCTCCTAAAACATCATTCAAATGGAAACATCACTAAGTCAGAGATGAAGGAAAGATTTTAGCTTCTATTATATTAAACAGAAGTCTGAGGGCAGTTTACTAGTCAGTTTCAACCTTAGTTTGAAAACACAAACAAATGGCCAAAGGTAAGTTTTTCTGTAATAATACTTGGCTTCACAGAGAAAAACATTATTAACATGAGCACCCTACTATCTATAACTTCTCAGTTTTTATAAGATTACTTCAAAAATATCAGCTGAAGTTACTAAATACTGAAGTTTCAAAGATCAGATTTCCAGATATAATATGTGACTTTCTTTATGAACCAAACACAAGTAAATCTTAAACAGCATTTAAGCCATAATGTTTGTGTTCAGTACCTTCATCAACTTCCTTTCCATCCAGACGAGATGTATCCTGAACCGTTTTGGAATCTCCCTTTGATTTCTTTTTTTTCTTTGCCTAAAATAAAAAATAAAATAAAAATAAAACATTATCTTCATGATTACTTACTGATCACTTGGCATAGCGATTCAGAATTCCCTTCCCCTCCAAATACAGGAATAAATTTAAAACAGATTCTCCTGAACAACCCTCTGTGAAAGACTTATGCAGCACAGAAACGGCAGGTGGGGGGAACAGTACTTATGCTGCAGAGTACAAGGCCAGTTAGAAGCAGTGCTGGCAGAGGAGTAATGAGCAGTTCAGCTGGCAGAGCCCACTCTGTCAAAATTTCTTTTGTGCAGAAGTAAGAAGTTACACAAGGAGAAATAAATAATGCCAGTAAGTCTTTAAAAAAAGGTTAAAAAAATCCAGCTTGGAAATTCCTTCAAAACGTAAGCTGTGTAGAGCCCATACATTACAAACCTTTTTCCCTGCCATGGTTTCATCAGTTTAATCAGAAGCCATAGGCTTCCTGGATATAAGAGCTAAGCTAAACAAATAGAAACAGACAAGACTACTTCTGCAAATAGTTTTGGTGCAACAGGTAGCAACTTCCAGTGTTGAAAAGATAGTATTGAAAAAAAAACCCAAGATATTGGGAGAAAACATACTGCAGAAAGCCTTGGAGAACATTAACTTGACTACCTTCTTAGAAAGAAAATACAGTACTGAGCAGCTTTTCAACCTAGTGAAGAAAGATTATAAGAACTACCAGATAAACATGAACAAAAACCAACAAGACTTTTAAAAGAAATATGGTTATCCACTCAAATGTTGTAAGGGGAACTATCCACTTATTCACTGTCTCTGAAATATTCTAAGAATGCTGGATGTCTTTCTGGAACACATCTGCCAGAGTCAGACTAGTAATTGACAGCTGTATTCCTGAGTTCCCACTATTTGGTTTTCTAGTCTTGAATGTCAAAGAAGTGTCTAACAATCTCTCTAGGATTCAGAATTGGTAACACCTAAATTATTACCACAGCTGCTGCTGCAGATATTCTATGGCTCCCCACAATGGCATGCAGTTCATATGTCTTAGAGTTACCATGCCCCAGAAGTAATCTGTAGCTTCAATACAGGTATTGAGAGCAGCACAGCTTGTTAGGGCAGCAGTGATGATAAAAAATTCACTGCTTATATGCACTGTTGCATCACCACACCTATAACATTTCAGGAACTGCTCTGAATAGTTAACTCATGGTTTAATGTACTAGGGCACCCAAACTCCAGATGCACCCAAACTGAATTCTCATTTGCTCAGCAGACTACCTTTACCCACATTCCAGCTAACTAACTTCTGAAGATTCCAAAAGAGAAGGGCTGGTTTCAAAAGCAACCTGAGAAGAACAGGTTCCAAAAATATGAACAAGTCAAATTATTTGCTAGGGCAACTTCTAAGGAAAGAATTAAAAACAAAAGTGAAAAATAGCATTAAAATTTGCTATAGATTGCCTCTTCAAGCTCAGAGAAGGATTAGTAGGTTTCTACATTTGTCTCCTATTTGCAGCTATCCTGAGACTGGAACTTGACATCCTGAAGTTTCCACCCACAAAGCCCTAACTACCCAACTGTCCTCTGGCACAAAGAGAACATCTGAAATTACTTCAGAAGTCTCCCAGACAACAGTTCAAGATGATTACTCTTCCAAATTGTAACTTCAGTTTCCTTAAATAACTAGCTCTTGTGGAAGTACTACCATCAAATCTTATACTTTTCAGTAAAACATCAGTTTAACATCTGAAAAAGAAGTTTGTGATTAACAAACATTGTTTTGAAAAAATAAAGAATGGAAATCTTGAAAACATGTTTACTTTCCTAAACTGTGTCACCCTGTTCTGAAAAACCAGAACCATCATTTTTTATCCAATTAACCCACCACCTGCTAAACCTGGTACTGTACCAGTCGCTATCTCAGTACCAAACTGACAGAAACAGCAAGAGATGCTAAAGCCAGAGCAAGCCAGCCGGTCATTTCACAGAAGTCTCTATGCATTCAGAGCGTCACCTTCTGCAAGACATAAAGATGCCAGTGTTGCCTCTGACAACAGCCAAAGAGCACATGAGAAACACGGCAGGCCTGCCAACATTTTTGAAGTCTTTAAGATGCATTGTGCCCCATGCAAGAACAATAGAAAAATAAACCTTTCTTCTTGATCCCTACTTGAGTAATTATTTCTGGTGTTCAAGACGAAGCAGTTACGTGCTTGCAAACAGAGCGGATGATGACATTTTAACTTCCCACAGGCTCATCCTCAGTCACTTCTGAGGTTAACAGTCCTCTACACTACACACTAAAAAACCTCTTGTACAGTGGGCAAGTCAGTAATTGCAGAACCATAAACCCTGTGAACAGCTAGAGTCCACACATTACCCAAATCTTCCCCCTCACAAAGCAGAGGGAGAAAAACTTGCATGAAATTCACAACCCTGAAGCAGCCAAGAAGTATAGAAACACAAAGGATGTGTGATTTTCACTGAAAGCATATACTGAAGCACAAAAAATAACCACACCCTTCAAGCCATGGATTATATGTATTCATATATGTACACACATGCACATAAGACTTCAATCACAGCCATTGTTTTATACCATCCATCCCAAAGACGGTACACAAAGACATTTACACAGGACTCCTTACAACCTCAGAAGGTTTATAAAGTTACGAATGTTAGAGATGCCCCGAGAAGCCTTACCAAATAATTAGAGGCCTGTACAGTTACCTGTATTTCAAAGGAAGTGCTTAAGTATGCTTTTAATTGAAGCATAACAATTTACTCCTGACCCAATAATTTTTCCCAAGGTCCCCCAAAGAGATATGAAACCCCAAATTGAATATTCATCCACATCCATTTAGTGGTACTCATTTCCTAGAGCTGCTGCTTCAGATTCACATTTTAACATTCAGATCACTGTGTCTGCAGTTTTAAGGTGAAGCTGAGTTTAGGATTTAAACACCTTATCTACTTGAAAACCTGCAAATAGAGTTATTAATTCACATTCAAATTGTGTTATGTTCTTGGGAAAGAACCCACCAAAGTCAATCTGATATGCAGAACACAGGGAGGAGGAAGAGCCACACAGCACAGAACTTTAAGGCAAACCTATTTCACAGAAAAATCACTCAATTTGCCAATGGCAAAAATACTTAAAGCCCTACAGAAAACTAAAAGGATAGAGTCTTTTAGCCAAAATACTAACCCCAAAAGAAGTTATTGGAGGACAGTCAAGTATATTTATTAAAGATTGAATGAGCCAAAGAAATGACAACAATGACAGAATGGCTTGGGTTTGAAGGGGCCTTAAAGATCCCCTAGTTCCAACCCCAGCCATGGGCAGGGACACTTTCACTAGACCAGGTTGCTCAAAACCCTATCCAGCCTAACCTCAAACACTTCCAGGGATGGGGCTTCCAAAACCTCCCCGGGCAACCTGTTCCAGTGCCTCACCACCCTCACAGCAAAGTGTTTCTGACTGTTTACACATAATCTTTTATTTTTTCCTCAGTATAGTAACAACAAAAGCATCTTATTGAAGAAAATAAGTCAGAAAACAAAGACAGTGGGAAAACCTCATGTACAATATTAGCAAAAGAACCAAGGGAAAAAAAAAATCAAAGGTCCAAGAAGATCCATGCTGCCTATAAATGACAGCATGTATGATAAAATTAGTCCTCACAGTTCAAAAAAAAGCACTGCCAATAATATGGTTACCTTTTAGATTACACATTGCAGATCACTGTTTAAAAAGACATTTTTAATGTAGCTATTTAATTTGCATAACAAAAAGCTCACACCAGATTTCAAAGCTCACATTTATCATCAAAAATCAAGAACTCTACTAATGATACATCTGGCAAAAGAAATAAGTAGGCACATGGTCTTAATCCTTTGAATAGTAGTCCCCCAACTGGTAGACCATTTACAAGGCATTTAACAATACTATCATTATGCTGCATCCCCACAGAAGCCACCAAGATGAAACAAACTTTATTCCTGTAGGCTTAACACGGTCACATGATGAACAGAGATATCAGTGTTCAGTGGGGAGTGGGGTTTCCTTGACTAACATTCTGTGATAAGACATGTCTCAGAAGTTAAGAAAATACTACATTAGCTCTTTCCAACTCCAAATTAGATTAGCACTCTTCACAGTACGAAACCTGCCTCTTCATTCATTTAAGTAACAGGATTTCAAACCCAAAAGAGTTATTAGGTACTGAAATAATATACGTCAAACTTCAACACTGTTGCTTTGTATCCATAACTAACCTTTTCATTCTTCTTTTCTGTGTCCACAGGCTGCTTTATATTGTCTTTACGGACAGTTTGTATTACTTCATCTTCAGATACATCAAGGAAAGACCGTCCATTAGGCTGTGTAAACAGTGAGCATAAACAAAAAAAATTAGAGAAAGAAGATGAATCAAAGCTCAAATTACACTGTTACTGAAATGCAATTACTTGTTGACAGAAAAATGCCTGTAAGATTACTGACTAGAGAGACCAAATTGTGGACTGGTGTTCAAAGGATCTATTGCCATTCTGTATTTACCAAGCACAGAAATGAAAAAGGAAAGAGAACAAATCTTCTCACTTCATCTCACTCCTATTCAATCCAGGAATTTCATAACAAAAGGTAAATTTCTGAAATTTACCAGCTTTTAAAATTAAATTATTGTAGCTCTTCTGAAAACTGACTCAGAACAGCTACAGTAGTATATGCCGTAAATTCTAATTAAATTAACACAATTACCACTTTGTAGCAGTTCAGCAAGAGCACTAATTTTTAAAAGTAATTTCTACATTGACCAAACATCTGCAATTTCTATCTATGCGTATCCCTCCCAGCTCACTTCCTTCACAAGTCAAACTTCACAGTAGAACAGAAATTAGAAATCAAACATGAAGCATGACTAAGCACGATACCCCATTGTTCTTTGGAGACAGGCTTGATTACAGGTGTTACATTAGCCTACCATTCCCCCCTCACACAATTAAGGAAAGAAAATTGGTGTGTATTATTCAACATATAAAATTAAAACTCTGGACAATCATTAAAAGAGTCTTTACATCACTTTTGACAACAAAGGCACACACCTTAGCCTACATATTCCCCATACAGAAATGTAGCAGTGTGGAAGTCATTTACATCTAACAAAAATCCATGGTTGAAGTTACCCTGTTTAACTGCAAAAAAGATTAAAATATGCATACATAATACTACTGTCAGCCATTCATTTCACTGCATGAAAAAAATTAAGAAGAGTAATTGACAGAGTCCACGCAAATGTCACTGGTTCACATTCAGAATGACTCAGATAAATTAATGACTGAAAACTAAATAAGCATTAATAGCTACTTTAAAGTTGCTTTATTCCTGCAATTCTTCCAACATAAATTTCAAGCTCTATTACCTTTATTTTTTTGTTATTAAAAACCCAAAAGCTATTTTAACTCTGCACCACATAAGCCTAATTGCTTTCAAGTAAAACAAAAGCCATATCAGAACTTAGTGTGGCCTATTCCTTCAAATATTAGATCTGATGACTGTTAAAGGCATTTAGGTTTTGCCACATTGTATTATATTATGCTTACAAACCACCCTTGGCATGATTTCACCAGTGCATAACACAGTATTGCTTACTGTAGTTAGCAAGTGTGCCAACTTCTTCAAAGTAACTATAAATAGAAATAGATCAGGTCACCTAACCTCTCTTCTCCTCCAACCACCAGCTTTATACTAGACTTCTCATATCTAATATGCAGTACATTTCCCTCAGAATTCTGAAAATAAAGTATATTTTACAAGTCTGGTCTAGGAACTCACTCTAAAGGTTCTTCTTAAAGTCCATCTTATTGGTATATTCCACAGAGATACCAAAGAACTGATACTTAATCCTGAAAATAACTCATTGCCAAAACTTAGCTCTTGTGCCTCTCTATTTTCTCCAGAGCCTGTTTAGCAGTAACGTTAGATAACACAGTTGATGCACTGGATGTATTGAATGTGTATCAAAAAAATTTACAGCCAACTAAATTTTTAAATTCTGTACCTTGTTTTGCTTCTTAGCTATTACATATATATACCTTAAATTGAAAACTACTTTCTTTCTCCCAACTACTCAATAAACAGAAGATTTAATCTTTAATTTAAAAAAAATTCAGCTGTTTCTCTGAAGTAATAAATTAATTCATATCCATTGAAAACCCTCTGGAAAAATTCATCCACATGACTGTTCAAAATGCTGCCTGATCATCTGATCATGTAAGCAACAACCTCTAGAAATATGTTTAAAAACTTGCACTTTAATACATTCAGAGAGAAATGCACCCCTTAACTGTAAGGGGTGCACCACCTTTTCAGTGGAAGCTAGCCACATTTATTTTCTGCCCTTAGATGAATCATAGAATTTTAGCCAATATCCATGTGACCATTTTTTGATATACCAAAGAAAGCAACAGAAGTGGGAAAGGAAAAAGTTTTTCTACAGTATTTAGAAATGTTTCATGTAAAAAAGACAACCAGAGCCCAAAGTTTAAAACTTTCACGAGTAATATATTCAACATCCACTGACAAAATTAATTCAAAATCATGCAATTTATTATTTGCCATTTGTTATCCTTATCTTAAAGTTGCCAGACATGATGCAACCAGGCAGAAGTAATGCTGTCAGTAACAGTACTGACTACTGAATGCTTTTCTTGCCTGAGTACCTTAAAATTCCAATACTTCAATGAACCTTTTTCCACACCCACTCATATGAAGGTGTTAAGATATACCAAACATAGAAAAGGTTTTGCTTAGATTGTCAAAACGAAAAGTACTCTTTAAACATGGTAGTGGCAAAAGATAACTCAGTTTCACATTTCAAAGAGTATCAGTGAAATTGCTATCACCTCAATCTTACAATGCTGTATTTGCCAAAGTCCTCAGTTACACATTATAAAGATACCTCTGCTTAGAACATCTTTGGCCAATGAAAGAATCCATTTACAAATGTTTTCTGTAAGCCTCTCTTCAGAAAGAAACTAAGCAATTTTCTCTCTGAGGCCTGAAGAATCCTACAGCCCTACTTCTGCCATCTGACCACTAACATTTACACAAACCAGCACATGAGCATCAGCTGAAAGTATGAAGTCTTTACACAATCTAAGTGCAAATAGGCACTAAACAGCCACAGTCCAGAAAGTTCTTTCAAGCAGATCAATCATAAACCTACTTGAAATGAATGCAAATACTTTTACTAGAGTGTGTAGCATTTATTCTCCAGGTGCATGAGAAACAATAGGTAGTGCATAGTCAATTTGGTATTTCCCAAATCTACAAATAGATGGTGTGAATGGCTTCCTAAGGTGGTAGCAGAGCACAGAACATGGCTACTCTCAAGTTTCTGTGGTGTTTAGCAGATTGCACAGAAACCACGTAAGAACAGCTTCACTTTTTTCTGCTGAAGCAGGAGACAGAGGCACAGTAATTACTCAGAAAGGGAAGGAATTAAAATTAAATATCAAGTTTTATGGACAGGAAAAAAATTCTTAATGAGGTCAAAGAGTTCCACCTCTTCCAGGAGTTAGAAATTTTATATAAAACAAAAAAAGAAAAAGGCAGTTTCAGGTTTCTTTCACAGAATGTCATGTAAAAACAGCACGATACCTTGCTCCAAACAGCCTGAGAAAGCCAGAACTGACTCTGTAAATTTTAATGTTAATGAATGCTAAACAGTTTCAGCTCCATTTTTTCTGTCTGTTCACACCATATAAATAAACAGAATCTCATAGGTACTACTGTATTCAGTCAATGCACTGCTACTCAAAGAAACCTATTTTACTAAGAACACGAGCTAAGTTGTACCCTACTTATACAAGTACTGAAGAAAGCCACATGCAAGGAAAAAAGCAATGAATACTCTTCCTCGGAAAAGCTACACTGAAGAACATTTCTGATCCTGACTGATGAGTGTTACACATCACCTGCCATACAGTGAGCTCAGTAAATCTGTATTAAAGTAACCGTACAGGTTCTAATTAGACATCTGTAGTGTGTTCTTAAAGCCACAGACCAGTTGCTCTAAGCTTTCTGAAACGCCCACAATGGAAATCTAGACCCTGGCATAGCAAGCCCTGTAGTAAATCTACTGGTAATAGGCTTACTCTTTTCCCCTCCCAGCCCTCAGCATTAGAATCACAGCACACAAACCACATGATGGAAATGACCAGGCAGCAATCAGTAAGAATTTTTGTTGCATCTGTAAGTTTCCAATGTTATTTTGAGAATTTTTCACATGAAAGTCAGAAAACACTAGGACATGCTAATATTGGTCTGTCTAAACTTATCTTGGAAAATGAGCACAAGGTAGGACTATTAAACTTTGCCACTCGTATACTTATTTGCACTACAGTTAATGATTCAGTTTGTGCATTTCCTTTTGGAAGGAAGGTGAGATTTCATCTCACCATGGAAATAATTAATACAAAGTACTATAAAAATAACTTTTAAAATCCTAATGATACAGAATGACAGCTTAAAAACTACTTTGCTCTTTTGATTACAAAAAGATTTGCTCTTACATTGCCTTAACTTTACTCTATGCCTATGCAAACCAAGCTCAATGGAGTACAATTATTTATATTAACTAAAAATGTCAGTTAGTTTTATATAAAATTACTAAAGTTTGCTTTTATGAAGCCCTATACTACAAAGCAATGTCAAGTCAACAGTGATATCTACCTATTCACTCTATCTTCTGTGGAGTTGTTTGTTAATGTCTTAGGCAATGACTTGCAAGAGTTTATACTTTGTTTTCATACTGGAGTTTCAACTAAATAAATCAAGCAAAATCGATTTAATTTCTAGCATTAGTCTTCGCTGTCAAGAAAGCATAACATTTATTTAACACTGAAGTATCTGCTTCTTGAGATGGCAAAAAATTTGCATCTTTAGCATGCCTTCTCCAAAATGGAGAACCTAGCTACACTGGAAAGATTCTGAATCATGGTTCCTCTTCTTGGTGCTCACCATTCAGTCTCTTGCAGCTTCCAGAAAACAACTTCAGTAGTTCAAAGACAAGTTGGTGGCATATTCAGACTATTCTTTTTTTCTGTTTAAGATGTTCTAGCCTTACACTCTCATTAAAAAGTTTCCCAAACTTCTTAAATCTTAATGCTGCCAGAGACTCAAGTGAAGATACAAACCCATTGCCTCTCCCTTCTCTCGTCATTAGGGAAACAATTCAGATTTTATAGAGCAAGATATTATTATATGACACAGTTGTAATAGGCAGGGGACATCTGTTACACTTTCATTCCTATAATCCATTTGGACATAAATAGGATTACAAACATCCTAACAATATAAAAGCTATAGAAGCAATCCCTTCAAGCCCCAAAACTGTGACAACTCTAAGTTTTAAAAGGACGATTGACAATTTCTGCACTCTACTAGTTTTCTCTTGAGTGGATGCATACTGTAAAAGATGGAAGGTTCCTACACCACACACTGAGGATTTTTAAAAATATCAATTATAGGAATTATCTCTTTCTAAGGGGCTGCTAAGACACAGATTTCCTTATTAAAGGAGATGATCCTTACTGTAACAACTAAATCAGACATTTTCCTACTAAAGCACGCTCACAGCAACATTGACGCTAGCATGTTCTATTGAAAACAGAAAGCAAAAAGCTTATTCAAAGCCAAAGGTTGAATGATTACAGCATTTATAGGGCTTACAATGCTGTTTCCAATAGTCTTTAGCTGCCTAGACTACAACCCCTGACTTGAAATTCTAAGCCGGGCTAAGGTCTCCACTACTGGTTGCTCACCCTATTATTCAGCGAATAATAATAGCAACAGCAGCCTTCATATAATTTTTGTTTAAAATAAAATGCTTCAAAAAAGCCAACCGTTTCCTCACCACCCAGGACTATTAACACGTAGTTTACTTGTGGCAGCGCTGCTTCTTCAGCTTTTCAAGGCAACCAAAGAACCCAGACGACACGAGACGGCTCCAGAGAAGCCAGGACCCCCAATACCTTTCTTCCACAGGCAAATATCGCACGGCGGCTCGGGAGGAGCTAGCTCTATGGCACCCAGATCTCACCCACCGGCGACAGGGCCTGGGAAGCGTCAACCGCGCTCGGGGCCGCTCGCCAGACGCGACCCCCTCGCCTCCCCACGGGCACCCCCTGCCCGCCCCGTCCCGCTGTCAGCACGGCTTCCACCGCCGCTGCCCTCCCGACCCTCGCACCCCTCTCACCCGCGCCGCTTTCTCCGGCAGTTTCTTCCTGTTTCGCTTTTTCTGTTCGTCGCCTTTGAGGTTCAGCTGCCCG